>JAMJFZ010001043.1:2792500-2860000 GCA_026225945.1 Cricetomys ansorgei
ATGAGGCTCTGTCTCCAAGTAATTAAGTAAACAAAAATAATAATTTCCACCAAAGAGAAGGAAAGGCACAACTTTCAACGGCTTCTTCTGCTATCTTCCCTCTACTGTCCTCCACCTGAACCTGGTCTGTCCATCTTGCCCCCTGTGAGTCCTTCCTCTGCAGTTGTCAACCATGAGTGTCAGGAATGTGGCTGATGCACTGATGCACAACCAATGGAGGCTTAAGAGAATGTGTGGCTTCATAAGAGAGAAAGAAAGAAAGGAAGGAAGGAAGGAAGGAAGGAAGGAAGGAAGGAAGGAAGGAAGGAAGGAAGGAAGGGAAAAGAAAGCTTGATCTAATATCTCTTTTTCATGTTCAAGTTTCAGGATCCAGAAAGTGACAGAGGGCAGAGTACGGCCTGGCTCCCTGTGACTCCCATCATGTCAGATTTGCCTGGTTGAGCTAATTGACACACAGGTAGGAAGGCGCAGCACTGAGTAACTGCAGGGTGAAATGACCCACTCAGCATAGCTATCAACAACCACAATGATTAAGCCAATTAAAGTATTTAACCCTTTTACTAATGGCCAGACCTAGAGTGGGGCTCCAGCATCTGAAAAGTCTCGTTTCCTGAGCCCAGGAGTACCGTATTTTAAAATGTAAATTTTAAATGTAAGTGTAAAATTTTAAAATGTATGTAAAAATGTAAAAAAATCCCAGCACTCCGGAAGCAGAGACAGGCTGTGAGTTCGAGGCCAGCCTGGTCTACAAAGTGAGTTCTAGGACAGCCAGAGCTACATAGGGGAACCCTGTCTCAAAAAACAAAAAACAAAACAAGATAAATCCACAATTACATCATTGTTAGCGGGGGATTTGGGACAGCCTGGTAATATCTGCTTGCTTTGTAAAGCTCAGTGGTATTTTCCAGGTACCACATGGTATGCTTGGATCATTGTCAAGGTCACGGACAGTCCCAAAAGTGTTGTCGAGGTAAACGTGACTGGGGGTGGAAGACTGAGGAGTGATCAACAGGCACAAAATTGTTAGGACAGGATAACATCGCTTTAGTCATGTCAATGAGAGTGGACACTTGCTTTCACACACATTCCTATGTATCCTGAGCATTGTTTCTTGGGCTGAATTTGCCATCATAGGGAAATTTATTGTAATAATCAAGAGAGCCTCACCTTAGATGGATTGTGGACTAAACTTGATCTTTGATATACCCTCTAATTCCAAAAATGGAGTTTGGAACAGGCACATGGTGAGCATCCAGGGTCAACTATCTGCACATGTTGCCATAATTTGTGTAAAGGCTCAGTGCTGGCTCCTCTTGCTTACATGTAGTTCCGGTGAGGGGAGGGGGGTGGAATCTTCCAGCCCCATGGGTGTCTCAGCCACAGATACCCTCCCCTGGGTCAGCAGCTGCCCTCAGGGCTGACTCCAGGCCAAGGGATGCGGCAGTGGGGAGGACACAACTTGGTGGTGGGGTGGCCATGGGTTTATGGCATCCTGCCTTGTCCTTGGCGGACCTCCAGTGAGTCAGATAAGTGCACAGACACTCAGGACACGCTTCAGGGGGCGTCTCAATTTTAATGCGAGGTGTAAGATACATATATATGGCCACATATATAAGGGATGCTATCATTTCGTGGCTGCTAACTCAGCTGCTAAGTTGACTGCTGAGACATGGTTTAAACCAGGCATGTCAGAGCTGACTGCCAGGACTATGTCGGCCACACCCTAAAATGGTATTCAATCGCATTTTAGCTTGACAGCTCCAAGGTCTATAGCTACTCTCATCTTAAAATAAAGAAAACCTGGTACAGAGCCTGAGCTACAATGGTTAGGGGCTTTGTGTCTCTCTTGTTTCCTTATGTATCTTCCTGGCTGGCCATCATTGTAGTCAGAACATCTGAGATCACTCCCATGAGGCCCTCAGGAGACTGGCCCTATTCTCACATGACAGGAAGGCTTAGGAAATGTGGGACCAGTAACCAACGGGTAGGAAGAAGATTCTTGGGTGGTGTAGCACGTGGTGGACTGCGGGTGCATTTCTCGGTGATGCACCTGACTGACTGCGTCCCTCATGCTACCGAAGTCAACCCCACACCCTCACTCCTGTAGGAAAACTCTGAGTTTGATCCCTATCACCCATATAAAAGCTGGGCCCTAGGGAGATAAAAACCAGAGGATACTTGGAGCTTGCTGGCCAGCAGCCTATCCTATTCAGTGAATCCCAAGTCCCAGTGAGAGACCTTTTCTTAAAAAAAAAAACAAAAAACAAAGTGGACAGCATCTTAAGAACATCCAAGGTTGACCTCTGACCTACACACACACACACACACACACACACACACACACGCACACGCACAAGTTGCTCAGTGAGAGAGCACTTCCCTAGCTTGTGTGAGGCCCCAGTCTCATTGCCCAGCACTAAAGCAGGAGCAGTAGCAACAACAATTTTCAAGGTGGGTAGAAAAGAGAGGCTCAAGGGTAGGGAGAAAAAGATGAGTGAGAAGGAACACAAATCGGTATTTGAAGACAGCTTATCGACCATGCCGGGTCTGGAGATGCGGCTCAGCAGTCAAGACCACTGGCTGCTCTTGCAGAGGACCCAAGATCAGTTCTCAACACCAGTATGGTGTCTCACAACCATCTGTATGTAACTGCAGTTCCAGGGGATCCAAAACCTACTTTGGCTTCTGCTGTCAGGAGGCAGAAACTCATTCACATAAAATTCACAAAGATAAACTCAAAGGAAAAATCACCGAGTTGAGCTCATATAATCACTTTATTCATTCAGCAACCATTTACTGCTCACCTCCCAAGTACCAAACACTATTTCTAGGTCCTAGGAACTCCATAGTGAATAAATCACGTGGTTGAATGTAGGGTCCCAGGGGTGGCCTGTGGTCCCAGTCTGCAGACAGGAGTTCCCATTTCAAGACCTTCCTGTGCCAGCAGACACACCTGCCCTCCCCCAGCCACTGCTGGCTCCTGTGACACACAGCGGACAGAGAAGCCCAGGGATCTGCTCTGCTCGAATAAATTACCACGCCACAGTGTTCATGCATAAAACATGGTACAGGAGGCTGAGAGAGGCTGGGCCCCAGGCCGCTCAGCCCAGCAGCCGTCTTGGGGCCAGTCAGGAGTTAGGAGAAGGAAAGGAAAGCTGGAGATAAAGAAGTCAACAGAAACCTCAGAGAGAGAGAGAGAGAGAGAGAGAGAGAGAGAGAGAGAGAGAGAGGAAAGCTGAAGATAAAGAAGTCAACAGAAACCTCAGAGAGGGAGAGAGAGAGAGAGAGAGAGAGGACTGTAGCTTAAAAAAAATTCTTTGTAATTTGTATACATCTGGACCTGACTTCCGGCATTGGCGTGAGACCTTTGGTGGTGCGGTCATGAGGTCTTAGATCGCAGTTTTGGGGACCATGGTGTTGCCTTCGAGATTACACTGGATCAGAAACAGGCCATGGAGGGACAGGATCCGGAGGCGGCGGCTCCACCGTGAGTGTCCCCAGAGGAATGGCCCCCCACTCTGTCGCCACCTTATTTTTCTTCACACTTGCCTGCGCTTCCCCTTCTCGCCTCCCCTGTTCTTCTTGTACCTACTTCCCATGAGCTTTCTGTTTTCCACCCGGCCTCTCTCTCCCTGTTCCTTCCCCACAGCCGCATTCCTGTTAGAAGTAACCAGATACAGCTTGTGCAAAGTGGCCCGCAGCGCAGGGCCTCTTTTCTCCCCGGTCTAGATGGGGAAATGCAATTGTTCGTGGTGTTCTGTGAATCGACCTTCTGCGCGTTACGCTGAGGACAGAAGTGGAATGTCTGAATGCCGAAGGTGTACTGGGGAGAGGGTGAAATTCAAGGGTGGATGAGTCTGTTTCTCCAAAGAGCTGCGTCATGTGTTTCCTCAGTGATCAAATTAACAGGAAGGTTCCTCTTGAACTGGCAAGACGTTTGACCCAAAATGAAATTTTAGTGTGGAGATAATCGGAGAACGTAAAAGCTGTCCAAATACACACCAAGATCATTGGCAACAAGTGATATTAGATGTCTGGACATTGTGGCAGATTCAAGAGCTTGGGGGCTGTGGGGTGAGGGAAAGAGAGGGGTCTGTTTTCATGAGGGAGAGGAAGCATTTGCTTTCTACTTATCTCTGACATGACAGAAACACTGATAAAACCGTGAAAGCTTACAACTGACCTTTGCCCTAGTATGAACTGACAGTCGGGAGTAGTGAGACTGTTGTAAGCAAGACCGCATGCCTCCCACACAGGAGGGCCCACCATTCAGCCGCACCATATGGTTGTCGTATCTTACAACTTCTCAAATACAAGTGAAAAAATTAATCTCTAAGCAAAGTCTTTCAAATTTCGGCGTTGGCATTTAGTTCTTTAACTGTAGACGCAACAGTCGCCAATGGTCTGGGGCAAAATGGGCTAGCTGTTTACAATGAGTTACCAAGCTCTATTTTACTTGTGGGGTGTTGTTCCCTTTAGAGATCTGTGACATCCTGTTATTTGTACCTAACAGCATGTTGATGGGTCCTTCTTGTGCCTTAAGAGGCCCTGGTGTAGACAGTTAAATTAAGATGAATGAGTGGTTTGGGGTGGTGTCAAATACACAGTGGTCCATGAATTTAGGAGCAAACAGGACTAGTTGGAGTCTAAATGGCATTCACATACAAAGAAATATTTTGCATCTAGCAAAATATTTATTTTTTTCCTCAATATAGCTGTAGAAGCCATTAGTAATTTTCCTGGGCCTTCAGCCATTGAACAACTGCTTCTTTCACTGGAGGCTTCCTTGCTATCAGACTCTAGGGTATGTGTGTGTGTGTGCGTGTGTGTGTGTGTGTGTGTGTGAATGGAACCCAGGACCTTATGCATGCTAGGCAAACACTCTACCATTGATTTATATTCCAAGCTGTTTGAACCATAGCTTTTTTGCCTTGCCTTATTCTGTATGTACTGGGAAGTAGCTGTGATCTTGTAGGTTTGAGACAATATCTCTCCTGGGTGTATGTCACTAGGAAAAAGGGGAGCCTGGACTTGCATGGTTTCACCAGAATGAATGCAAAGTCAACTTATACCCTAAGAGTTGTGGAGAAAGCCTGCTTCCCTCTGGAGATGATACCTGAATTATGAAGCTGATTGCTGGGTCCTGTACCTGTGATCTGCATGTGGTTTTAATATGAAATGTCAGCAGACATTACATCTCAGCAGTTACTGTAAAAGAAGTTTATGTTTACTTATATAAGGTATTACTTATGTAAGTATACATACTTATAAAGTAAGTACATACTTATACTGTATATGAGTAAGTACATTGCGCTTGGTAGAATACGTGTCTCAAGAGCGCTGGCATTCCTTCAAGGGTGGTCATGAACCTTGATGTGTTAGAGCCTTGGAAATAAGTGCAAGATTAAGCAACATTTTAGAGGGTGAATTTTGCAACTCATGGAAGATCTGTGCACTTTTAAAGGAATTGAACTAAAGGAGAGAAGGGAGAAGGGGTGAGGACATCAACAGGAGAGCAACAAGGGAGCTTCTTTCTACCCACACCAGCCTACAATGCTATTCTGACATTTTGGAACCTCTAAAACCTACCTTGATAACGTCTCCATTCTTCTGTCTGGGAGGACTTTCTTACAGCACAATGTCTCTTCCAATTGAAGACTCAAGACTTTCAGTCCGATTTTGTCATTGAAAAAAATAAGTTAGTTAACCCCAGTTCCTCAAACACATAAGGGACCTCGAGTGGTAGTAAGAGATGCATATGTCATGACTTCCAAGTGCATTCAGACATTTGCTAATGAGTCACATCTCTCCCTCTTGCTCCAAGAGCATCATTAGCACCCTTTAAAACACAGCACCCGAGGCTACTAGTCTAAGAAACTAGTATTGGCTCATTAGTTGAAACCTGTATTTATGTCCTATTGCTTCATAAAGTTTATTGCCTTAATTAGTTACCTCCTTTTCCATGAGTAAAAAGTCTAGGCATAAATTAACTGAAGCATCTGCTAATTCACTGGTCTCCCAATCCTGAGATCAATGTGTTGCATCTCATCTGAGTTCTTGTCCAGGTGCAGAATTCGGTTCCCTGTGGCAGTAGGCCTGAGCGTCTCATTAAGCAATGGCTCCCCAGTGTTCCCTGCCCCCTCCTCAGGCACTTTCCACTACTTGGCCTTTTGCTTCTGCCAGGCCCCAAGAGTCATTTGTTGCTGCTAATCTCTCCTTTGGAGGGCTTGATTGGTCAGGTTAGACTCCAGTGCCCAAGATAATGCCCCTTTTGATTAGCTTAGAATCCACTGACCTTAATGGCATCTTCCCAGCCCGTCACCTTTGCCTCACAGCATAATCTGACCATGAAGGTAAATATCATCATATCCATTCACAGATCTTGCCCACACTCAAAATGAGAAAATTATACAGGGCGTGTGTACTGGCGACACATTAAAATACATGAGCTATGTCAAGCGCTGAGCACAGGGTGAGGCTGTGTTGCCACTGAGTACAGAGAGCTTAAGATTGATGACGGTGGACTTAGGACAATAGCGGGGTCCCATTGCATGGGAGCCCCAGCCTGGAGACTGCGCCCTTCCTTGATCAGCTTTGCACCCTCCCCCGCCATCCCAGGAGTGGCACAGTACCGGGTAGGAGGCATCACGGCTATGTCGCAGGGAAGGCACTCTTGGGCTCTCAGGACACGCCACCTGTTCTGGGGAGTGGGGTGAGTGTCACCCATCAGAGTGACACCCATCAGTGTCACCCATGCTAGTTCCTCATGGCCATGAATGCAAGCAGACTCTGGCACCCACACAGAAGCCTGTCTTTGCTTCCTAGAAAGGCTGAGTTTGAAGGAACAGACAGACCACAGGGTGGTGGCTTCCGTGGACCCAGTCAAATGAAAGGGGGCTGAGTTCTGTGTGTTCCTCCAAAAGACAGCAATAGCAAACCTGCTGTGCACTGAGCTGAGGAATGCGGCCATCTCAGGGACAGTTACTGTGGCCCAAAGGACTTGCTTCACTTCATTCGTTGGCTGTATTCCTTTGCCTCAGCATGGTGGTAGTCTTCTCATGGGGAGGATTTTTTTCCATGTGTATGTATGAGCATACATGTGTGGTGTTGGGGAATATGTTCAACCGTGCATGCACATGTGGAGGTCAGAGGCCAATGTCAGGTGCATTCCTTCATCCCTCTGCATCTTATTTTGTGAGATGAGATCTCTCCCTGAACCTGACCATTTTAGCCAGGGATCCACTTGGGTCTGCTCTTTTACCAGAGCCTGGGGATGACAGGTGCACCCTGCCGTGCCCAATTTTATGTGGGCGCTAGGATCCAAACCCAGGTACTTAACGCTTGTGTGGTGAGTACTTTACATACCGAGCCCCACCCTCAGCCCAGGGTGGCAGTGTTCTCAGGGTGGCAGAGTGAGAGGGGGACCTCACCAGGTGGCGTCTATGCTGTGGTTGGGGTGCAGGTGTGACTATGAAAGGGTTTCCTCTCTGTGGCTGTCTGCACCATTGAGGAAGATAAGAACGTGCTTTGCTATTCCCACCTCCTACAGAGCACAAGAGCAAGCCCCAAAACCCCTAGTCATTACTTCTGTCTCCAGTGCTGAGCGGGCCTCCAGGACATGAAGTGGCCTGAGTAGGAGGGATTGTCATGAGCTAGTGGCTCTCCCAGCGGCCACTAAGCCCAGGTCCGTGCCAGATGGTCCTGCTTGCTGAGAGACACAGCATCAACTTACAGAGCAGCCCAGCTTACTCTTGGCTTTCTGTCTGCTGACCTGTTCCTTGGCAAGACTGACAGGCAGACGTTGCTTCAGTCACACTCAAGTTTCTCCCCCCCCCCCCACCCCCCCCGGACTCCTCCCCTACGGGGTGCCATTGGACACGGAATGGCCATGACTATGGAATTAGCTTTTCAACATGGAAGAGGACCCCCCACATCCCAGACCACAGCAGAGGCCACGTGGCTGACTCCCTGCTGCTGCTCTCATGCCTTTCTGGGTTCCGACTTGAGTTGCCTGTGGCTGGCGTACCTCAGGGGTTGGCTTCAAGTCGGCTTCTCTGCACCACACACAGGTGCACTCCTCTCTTTGTTTCCTTTGAACTCATAAGATTGGAGATTAGGGGTGAAGTCGGGGAGGGGGATTGCAACAGGTATGAAATAATGAGAAAAGATGCCTCTCAGAGGCCTGGGACCTCCAGTTCCCTGTGTTCCAGCCTAACCACCTGCTCAATTTGTTCGCCAGCAGCTTTTGTGGGAGCTGAAGGCAGCTGGGCCCTCAGACCTGCGTCTCTGCCTAGTTCTATGTCTAGTTTGCCAACAGCTCTGCCTGATGTGAGTTTGTTGTTTGGGGTCCAGTGATGGACACTGGTGTAAGAGCTCCGCATACACTTCCAGACTCCCTGTCTTTCCCATCAGTTATTCTTCCAGAATAACTGCCATGGACAAGCTTCCCTCTCCCCCTCCTGCCTGAGAGATTGAAGATTGACTCGTGTCCAGCAGCAGCTTCTACTTCCAAGGAAAACAAAAACAAACCAAGCAAACAAAAACAATGGGAAACTTGAGAGAGAGGGGAGATACTTTGAATAATTCAAGGGACCTGCTGGTGAGAAAGTGCTCTTTGTGTGAACATTGATCTGCAGATATTTTAGCTGTCTCCAGCCAAGGCCAGACAAAAGGAGGAGAGAGTGTAGGGAAGGAGGGGGAAGGAACAAGGCATTGAGTAAGTATGAATAGCAACCACAATGAGGAAAAGCTAATAGAACTGAGCTCAGGGGTCCAGTGCCTGCCTGGATCCTGGAGCCGTTCATTCTCGGGTTGGCTTCCTGTAATGTAACTGCGTTACATTAGTTACTTTACTCTGATACCTTAGAAGAAGCCCCTTAGGAGAGGGGGGTTTGTTTCCGTTCACATATTGAAGGGATACAGTCCATCCTGGCAAGGAGTCATGGCATCAGGAGGACGAGGCAGCTGATCCCATTGTATCCGCAGTCAGGGAAGGCGTAGATGAATGCTTGTACTCAGCTCCCTTTCCCCTTTGCTCTTTGTGGGATCCCAGTCCGTGGGATGATGACGCTCACATTCACAGTGGGTCTTCCTTCACCACACCTCTCAGGAAATGCTGTCACAGACTTGCCCAGAGGTGTGTCTCCTATGTGATTCCAAATCCGATCAAGCTGATGCTAAAGATGAACCCATGAACCATCAAAGGGACAAAAAGCTAATCACCAGAATGACAGTGTGGTCCCTGGTGAGAAGCAAGAAGTCACGTGAACTGTAATGTTTCTTGGAGGCACGAAGCCAGTGTATGAAGCTGGAGTGAGAGGGCTCGTAGGAAAGCCGGCGTCTTGAAACCCGCTAGCCTCACTTCGTGCCACACTGTACCAGTGTTCCTCTGAAATATCAGCATCTCAGAATCATTTCATAGCCCAAGAGTAAGCTAATAATAGGCATGCAAGCAAACACAGGCACAGCTGACAAGACTGTGCACCAGAGTAGTTGCACTAGGATACAGAACCCTTGATTTTGTTTGGATCTGTCACAAAGCTAATCCCTTCGTGGCTGTGTAAAAATCAAGCAATACCAAACACTATGAGCTGGGGCTGTGGGTGTAGCTGAGTGGGGGTCATGGATCAGATGCAGGAGACCCGGGGTACAGTCCCCAGCAGGGAAGGGATTCTCTTCCCCAGCACCGTAGCACAGTCCTCTCCTTTCCTTTTCTGAAACATTCTAAATTCTTTTCATAACACACTACACAGTGTTCTGCAACTTTCTCCTTTAGTTGAGAACATAGCTCGAGTCCCTTTTCATGTCTACATGTAGATGCTTTTCTCATTGTTGTGAGAAAACACACATAGAAGCAATCTAAGGAAAGAAGCGTTTGTTTGGGCACAGTTCGCTATGGCGGGAAGTCAGGTGGCAGGAGTTTGGGGTGGATGCCCACACTGCTTTGCTTTTGTTTTTTGTTTGTTTGTTTGTTTCTCCAGACATGGTTTCCCTGTTGTAATTCTGGCTGCCCTGAAACTCACTCTGTAGACCAGGCTGGCCTGGAACTAAACAGCGATTCACCAGCCTCTGTCTCCCGAGTGCTGGGATTAAAGGCGTGCACCACCACCGCCCAGTTTAGATACATTGTATCTGCAGAGAGAGATAAATGCAGCTGCTCAGCTCACTAGTTCCTTTTCACTCAGTCTAGGACTACATCTCTCTATCTGCAGGTAAACCTCTCTGGAAACACCCTCATGCACATACCCAGAGCTCAGGTGTCTGGATGCTTCCAAATCTAGTCAAGCTGTCAGTGAAGATGAACCTTTGCTGTTAGTAAACAACAGAAAGTACCCTCAGACTAGATCTTACACCCACTGCAAAGGAAAGCTTGCCACGTTAGTACAGTTTGAATGCTTCTAATCTGAGTCACTTAAAAACTGTCGGGTGAGCCAAACTACAAAGTGGATTGCACTAGGTAGGAACAGAAGCATCCATGAAATTATCCACACCAGCTGGTGTTCCCAACTCTCCAGCCATGCCCAGCTGCCCTCCCCTCCACCACTTCAAAGATCGCGTGGGTGGCTGTTCAAAAGGTCAGGGCAGTATGCAGAAGGTGTGTGGATGTATTATCAGAAACTACTTGTTAGGTTCACGCTAATAGCTCAATTAGACACTGAGAGATTTGAACGGCCATACAAAGCAGTTTATTTTCCTCGGGTTACATACTGACATCAGGGCTTCCCAATTTTAAAACCAAGGCAGTCCCAAAAGCTTGCCATGTGGTGCCGCCTTTTAAACCAGTGTCTAGGGGATCTCTCTGATTGGTCAGGCCCTGAACACTGGATTGGCTATTATATCTAGTGAGGAAGCAAGAGCTTCTGGGAAAGCATGTACTTGACAGTGAGCAGAGAGGGAAGGTCAGTGCATCACTGCAGCCTCCACAGGCAAAGTATGGTCTGGGAACAGCCAACAAAAAGAAAATGGATCGGTGCTGAAGAAATGAAGCACAGATGCTTGTTTTGTTTTTTGTTTTTTGTTTCAATAACTGGCACCTTCAGCCAGGGAGTAAGAGCTCCCCAAACTGTCTGCTTTCCCAGTTAATATACCCATATGGTTTATTGATGTCAAGCACATTCCAAAGAACTTGAATAGTTACACTGTAGCCAGGAACAACCTTTACAGTGACAGCTTAATCTTTGGTTTGCATTTACTCAGAAAACTTTTAACACAATGGTTCATTAAGGGTTTGCTGGGTGTCCTGCTAAACAAATTTGTAGTTACAAGATATCTCAGACAGATGGGCAAAAGGATACAGAGGTGCCAGGAAGAAGTTTATAGGCCTTAAGCCTCCTCTCTGTTTACACTTTATTTACCCAGATACAGCCATAAATTCCTTTGGTTTAACAGCATTATTGCTCTTATCTTTTTACTATTACTAATTTGGGAGGCTTCTTGTTTCTTCAAGTTAGTATATTGATTCAGGCAGTTTTAGTTTTAAACAGACTTTGAGAATATTCACATCTATCTTAGGTTTCTATTTTATTATAGTTTTAGACAGGCTTACCATTTCTTCATAAACAAAAGGCAGGCACTCTCATGGGTGATTATCTGTGCATCCTTGTCTTTCTGGATGTGCTAGCGTTCTTATCCAGTCTGTTTGACCTTTGTCATTTACTGGGAAATCAGTGTCTATTATACCAAGAATAATTTTATGATGTGACTCCAATATACCTGAGATAGTTCTCATATATGCCACGACTTGAAGGTCAGTATGATTGTTATAATTATTTTTAGTGTTGAAATCACCATGTCTTTATTTTCTATAATGTGTCCCTTTCCCAGTTAATAAGAGCTAATTTAAGGATTAATTTTAGTTTTACTAATAAGCAATGTAGATATCATTATCAATGAGACTTTCCGGCAGCTGTACAGTAAGGAAAGGAAGGGGGTAGAATAGCCAATGGGCCATGACCTTCTGGCATTTCAGTAACCAGATCCTTGTCAAATGGTTGCGTACACTGCCATGATTGGTGTGGGCTGTAGCAGCCCACCACTAGGGGGCAGTGGTCCTCTCATACTGCTCCTAAACTCTTTGAAACCCCTCAGAGGACGAAGAGGTTTGGAAACCCCATGTCCAGTTCCTGAGGGGCACTTGCACTGGTTCCGCTTCTCACACACTGGAAATGTCTCTGTGCTTTGTCTTGGCGCTTTCCATCATCAAATGGAATGGAAGGAAGCATTGATGTTAGTCGGCTCTCCGCTACTGCAATAAGTATCTGAGATAAGCCATGAGTAGAGAGGAAGGTTTACTGTGGCTTACAGTGCTGGGAATTACAATTACAGCCCAGGCTTGGCTGACCCTTTTGCTTTGTGACCTGTTGAGGAGCAGCACATGATACTGGGAAAACATGGTGGATACTCTCTTCATGGACAGGGTCAAAAACAGAAATGAGAAGGGGCAGGAAGCTGCCATGGTGGTGAATGGGAAGCAGAGGCTAAAGGATCAAGACTCTAAAGTCATCCTTAGCAATGTAATGAGTTTGGGGCCAGTCTGGGCTATGTGATACCCTGTCTAAAACAATCAGGGATAGCTGAAGTTCTATCACCCTCTTCCAGGGTTTGCTCCCAACTACGTAAAAACCTCCCACCTGGGTCTACCATATCCCTGTTCTACCAACTCAGAGGACCAAACCTTTAACCCAAGGACCTTTGGGAAATATTCACAATCCAAACTATAGCAGCTAATCTATATAACCTATAAGCTTATATATAACCTTAATAACCTAAGCTATATATAACCTGGGCTTCAGAAGAGCCATCCACAGCAAGGAATGGAGAATCCAGGGTGTCTGCTAATTCTTGAGTTGATGCCGCCCAAGGTTCACGCCCTGAAATTGTTAGAGATTTATTGCCGTATCAGTCCAAATCTTCAATTATCAAGCAAGTGAAGAAACTCTATTAACACTGTACAAGGGGAGGGGCATTGGTGCACATAAACATGTCAGCTCAGTGCCCCAATATCTCCTCCCACAGTGATGATCTCAAAGGGGGGAAGGACGTGATGCTCTTTTGGACTTATCAGAGGCTCTGAGAGCAAGACCTTGGACCTGAGGGCAAGTTTTTAAATGATATAGATAGGAAAGGAAGTAATTAGATGCCTTTTAAAATGTTTTCCAACACTTCATTATTAGCGATTCTGCACTAAGATTTTACTCTACTTGATGTATCAAAGACCCATTACATTCCTAACAATCTACTGATGAATCTATTTTAAATTTTAAAATCACATTTGTTTATTTTGAGTGCTAGGGGACATGCATGATGCCAATGTGGACGTCAAAAGACAGCTTTGTGGAAGTCAGTTCTCTCCTTCCAGCCTGTGAGCCAGCGGGATCAAACTCAGGTCTTCAGTCTTTACAGCAAGCCCTTGTACTTGCTGAGCCATCTCACACACCCACATTTTATTATATTATATTAAATTTAATATATACATTATATTTATTAAATATAAATATATATTGTATTATATTTAAATTCTCCATTAATAGGTATTAACTATGCATATTAACATGGCTTGACATGACAGTCCATATGTGCATGCAATGTGTATTGATCAAAGCCCCGCCCCCTTCCACTCCACCCCCACCCTCCCTGATCTCAAGGAATCAATAGTCTATTTTCAGGTAGACTTTTGTAGCATTCACAAGTGTGAGAGGACATGCGATATGTTTATTTCTGGGTCTGGCTTATTTTACTTAATGACCTCTAGCGCCTGCATTTTGTAGCATATGACAGGACCTCAATTTCATTTGTAGCTGAGTAATATTCCACGTGCACACACATCCTTCTTTAACCTTTCATCTGTTGATTGGGTGAGTCCATAATTCGGATATTGTGAGCCGTGATGTGATAGATAACCCGGACATGCGGCATTTCTTTGTTAAGATGACAAAACCTGTCTTTATTGCTTTCAAAGCTGTAGAGGAGTGCACATTGAACACTTCTGTGTATATGTCATTCAACTTTCGCTAAAAGTTCTTGAATTTTTTAGTCCTGTCTACCGAGGTATTATTACACAGCAGCAAGATTCATTTTGAGTTGCAGTCCTAACATCTGTGGTCACATGATCACAATAGGCAAGATCTGCATTTTCCCTGGCCTATTCACTTCCCAGTGTCTTTCAGGGTCAACCTGCCTTCCCAACCAATGGTCTGTTTCCTGGATGTTGCACACCAACCCGCAGGGGTGAGGGGAGCAGAAGCAGCTGGCAGGGTTCGAACAGCTGTGAGTATGGGCAGGAGGAACACCCAGGATCAGCTTTAGAGAGACAGCTCACTTTATTGTGCCAAAGGTGAGGTATATAAGGGCTCATAGGGCAACGGGTCAGCACCTAATGGGTTAAAGTTATATGTATATATGTACTATGTGTATCCTAATTATCACATGGGGGTGCAGAGAGTCATTCTGGACTCCACAAGGGGTCCTTTTCCAAATAAGGTCAGGCAGCCAAGATTAGAGACATTCTCCAGGTAAGGTCAGGTGGAGAGAGGATGCCCACTAGAGAAGGGAATCCTCCATCTTGCACAGAGCTCAGAGAGCTATCAGACCTGGTGGACTGCTACCTTAGGGGCGGAGCTATCCAACAACATCCCAGTCCTGGATTTTGCTGCCTCTGGAGACTGCCTTCTTTCACTCACCACAGCACAGTTGTTCTGCCCATGGTGCTGCTCACTGTTCCTCTTCATTGCTGATCATGGTTGGATTATTGCTGGCTGTATTTTATGAGATATATCTTATTAGATAGATTGGATGAACTGGATGTATTTTGTATTGTATATATTAGATAGAGTGGGCATATTTGATAAAATATGGCTATCTGCAGGTAGTAAAATCTCTAAAACCAAAGAGCACAACTAAACAGCAACAATCACAGTGAACACCCCCAATATCTGACCACCTCCATTCTACTTCCGGTTCCCTCTAGGGAGTGCTGTGAGCAGGTCATTGACTGAACATCTATGGAGTCCCACCACCCTTCATGGGTATCATAAGGCTGCCAGTGAGACACATTCACAGCTAGTTCAGTCAATCAGCAGCAAGTGACCGTGGTTCGGGATGAATTGGACCGGCTTCCACCTGCATGTTTTCCCTTTGACATGATGCAGTTACAGAACAGTGCAGGAGACATAGAACTCCATGGCCTGGAGCAGGGCTGTCATAAGTGGCAGGGGGAAGGGGAAGCTGAGGTCATAGGATGCAAAGCAGGAGAGGTGTCCTCTGCTGAAGGCTGGCGTGGCCGTGGACAGTGTGGACACAGATGGGTTGCAGAGCATCTTCCCCTCCATTTTCTCTCCCTACTTCCTGTTAATATCCAGTGTCCTCATCCTCAACATAGCATAAAAGAGCACCCAGCATAAAAGAGTACAAGAATATCATAGTTTCCTGAGGAAATCACATGGCTAAATGAAAATCGTTGCTTCTAATTCGGTGCTCAAGTGAGCAGCCCCGGCATTGTTAGAGATGCCCAGAGGACATCTCTCTTTGCTCCCTGCTGTGAAAACCAAGTTGTCTGTTTTTTAAGGTAAGAGAGAAGCTTCAAGATGAGATACAGGTTTCTCCTTTCCGTTTCCCCTCTTTGCATGGCAGCGCCTGCTTTTGTATTCCATGAGGAGGTGTTCGCACACTGTTCAGAGCCAGGACCCATTTCCTGGTCTGACTCTAGGCCTCTGTGTGACATCAGTCAGGCGCCTCACCCACTTCACACAGCCAACACACGTTCTTCCAGCTATGGCTAATTAACTAGAACCACACTAATTAACCATGGATGGTTAATTTTAACTTTTCCTATTGACACAGTCTAGAGTCACCGGGGAAGAGAGTTCCCTAGATCAGTTGGTTTGTGAGCATGTCTGAGGGTGGGTAAAAGACCTAGCCTGAAGGTGATCAGCACCGTTGCCTGAGTTCAGACCCTGGAGTAGAAGAGTAGAGAAAACTAGCTCAGAAGTAACTGAGCTCTTAACCAACGGGACTGATTTAGGCTTCTGCCGCTTTGCTTTCCCTCTATGAGTGGTTTCCCATTATGATGGATTCCTCTCTATGATGGGTTCCTCACTATGATGGTTTCCCCACTATGATGGGTTCCTCACTATGATGGGTTCCCCATTATGATGGATTCCCCACTATGATGGGTTCCTCACTATGATGGGTTCCCCACTATGATGGGTTTCTCACTATGATGGGTTCCCCATTATGATGGGTTCCTCACTATGATGGGTTCCCCACTATGATGGATTCCTCACTATGATGGGGTTCCCCACTATGATGGGTTCCTCACTATGATGGTTTCCCCACTATGATGGGTTCCTCACTATGATGGGTTCCCCCCCACTATGATGGGGTTCCCCACTATGATGGGTTCCTCACTATGATGGTTTCCCCACTATGATGGGTTCCTCACTATGATCGTTTCCCCACTATGATGGGTTCCTCACTATGATGGGTTCCTCACTATGATGGGTTCCCCACTATGATGGGTTCCTCACTATGATGGGTTCCCCACTATGATGCGTTCCTCACTATGATGGGTTCCCCACTATGATGGGTTCCTCACTATGATCGTTTCCCCACTATGATGGGTTCCTCACTATGATGGGTTCCTCACTATGATGGGTTCCCCACTATGATGGGTTCCTCACTATGATGGGTTCCCCACTATGATGCGTTCCTCACTATGATGGGTTCCCCACTATGATGGGTTTCTCACTATGATGGGTTCCCCATTATGATGGGTTCCTCACTATGATGGGTTCCCCACTATGATGGATTCCCCACTATGATGGGGTTCCCCACTATGATGGATTCCCCACTATGATGGGTTCCCCACTATGATGGGTTCTTCACTATGATGGGTTCCCCACTATGATGGGTTCCTCACTATGATGGGTTCCCCACTATGATGGATTCCCCACTATGATGGGGTTCCCCACTATGATGGGCTCCCCACTACGATGGGCTCCCCATATGGTGGCCTGTAACCTGGAATTACAAGCTAACCCTAACCCTTTTCTTTTAAGCTGCCTTTTGTCAAGGTATTTGTATTACAACAGCAATCATGAAGCTAAAACACCTGTCCATTTCTTCTTTGGTCACTCCTGTCTTCTAGCACTCGCTGGCTCCCATATTAATTAGTCTCCTTTCGGTGCTGGACACCCCAACTTCATGGCCTTTCCTTTCTTCCTTCTACAAGGGCTCAACCCTGCTCTTCCTCCATCTCTTGATGCTATGTGAACCAGATGATATGACCTAAAGTGTCAACCCAGAAAAAATAATTAAAATTTAATTAAAATTTGCTATCCTGATGTTACATGTGAGCGCACATGGATCACAAAACCGCAAGCCTTGTTTGACTGCAGCACCTCACTTCTCCTCATGTGAAGACTGAGATGGGAAAGAAAGAGGGGGGAAGGGAAGGAAGGAAGGAAAGAAGGGAATTAGAGGCTCCACCTGCCGCTCACTGGTGGACTCCAAGGGCTGTTTCTCACTGGGGCCTCTAAAGACCTCTTCTTGGAAGAGAGTGTTGAGAGTGTTTGAGAGCTGGAGGAGACTGAGGCCAAGGATGAGCGTGTCTTGAGCAGGAAAGAACTAGGAAGTCTGCAGCCAGCACACATCCACAGGGGAAACTCTGGCCACCAGTTGAAGTCTTCTCAGAATATCAGTGAGGCTGGGAAATCTTTTCTCCTTCAGTAAGAAGGCTGGGGTCCACTGAGGAAGAAGCCTGAAGGCTCAGCGCCTCGGGCTGGGCTCAGCTGCTGCTGACTTTAAGTTCCTTGCTTCTTCCAACAGGATTGCCCATGTTTCTAAGCTCTCCATGTGAGCCTGGAGCAGGCAGGAAGGCAGAGCCTTTGTGGAGCCAGTTTGCCAATGTCTCTGGCTACTGCATATCCTGCTCCATGGTACCACCACTTCCAAGACCCACAGAGGTGCAAGCCCATCAGAGGTGGCGCCTCGCACTGAGCCACACACGGCATCTGGGCTCATGGGCCCTCCATGCTTAAGAGTCCATGCCTAATGCCCTTCTTGTAGCTTCACCAAGTAGGAAGTTCTGACCGTCTTTCACGACAGATAGTGGAAACCTTTTTCTTCTGTGATATGTTGGGAAAATAGAACAAACACAGCTGTCTACACTTAGGAAGATTGCGGGCCCAGGAAAACCTTCCTTTCTGACCTTGGGATTGTTCACCCTTCACCCTCGAACTCTTCCTCTTTGAGGCACAGGACAGGCTGGGGGCTGCTTGGTCCTGACTCTTGACACTTCGTGTGACTTCTTGGGACTTCTGCTGCCTTGTCCGTATAGCTAGGCACATGGGATCTACCTGACGTGGTAAGTTCTTGCGTGAAGATAAGGCACAAAGAAATATTCTGTCAGAGTTACATTATTTTTAAACTTACTCTGTTAGAGTTACTATTGTTGAGATGAAACACCATGGCCAAAGCAACTTAGAGAAGAAAGTATTTGATCGGGGGCTTACAGTTTCAGAAAGTTAGTTCATGGCTATCATGGCAGGGCGCATGGCAGCAGGCTGGCAGGCATGGTGCTGAAGCAGTAGCTGAGGACTTACATCCTGATCACCAAGCAGGAGGCAGAGAGTGAGACTGGACATGTCTTGGATTTTTGAAACTTCAAAACCTGCCCTCAGTGACATATCTCCTCCAGCAAGGCCACACCTCCTCCAGCAAGGCCACACCTCCTCCAGCAAGGCCACACCTCCTCCAGCAAGGCCACACCTCCTCCAGCAAGGCCACACCTCACTCCAGCAAGGCCACACCTCCTCCAGCAAGGCCACACCTCCTCCAGCAAGGCCATGCCTCCTTCAGCAAGGCCACACCTCCTCCAGCAAGGCCACACCTCCTCCAGCAAGGCCACACCTCCTCCAGCAAGGCCACGCCTCACTCCAGCAAGGCCACACCTCCTCCAGCAAGGCCATGCCTCCTTCAGCAAGGCCACACCTCCTCCAGCAAGGCCACACCTCACTCCAGCAAGGCCACACCTCCTCCAGCAAAGCAACACCTTACTCTAGCAAGGCCACACATCCTCCAGCAAGGTCACACCTTACTCCCATAAGGCCACACTTCTTCCAGCAAGATCACACCTTACTGCACCATGTGACAGTTCATATTCTGGAATTCATACAAATGAGCTTTTGAGAAGTATGCATTTTTTTTTAAGTAAAAAAAAATGCAGGACAAAAAAGAGACGACAAATGTACAGCAACTAACAGTGAGTATGAGAGATTCCCACAGTTCTCATTTTGAAGGGAAAACAAGGATTTAAAGTGAGTATCTCTCTGGTTTCCATGCTGAGCTCCTAACATCTACGATCTGCCTTCAGTCCTTTCGTTTTCTTTTTCATTTCATTTTGCTTTGTCTTTATGAGATAGGGCCTTGTTCTGTAGCCTCGGGTAGCCTTCTGGGTAGCCTCGGAACTCACTATGCAGCCACGTTGGCCTAAAATTTATGATAGTCTCTTGCTTCAGCCTCCTGGGTGCTGGAGGCACACGTGAACCCTCCACACCTAGCCCTGTCTTTATGGTTTCCACTTGCTTAGCACAGGTACACTCTAGACCTCTCGTATGTGCAGTATCATAAACCTAAAGAAGGGAAACCTAGCGCTCATCTCTGCATATTGAAAACTGTGTAGCTATGTAAATATCTAACGAAACGACACACACACACACACCACCACTACAACAAATGGAAGCAAAAACAATGTCCCTCTCTTCTGCACATAGTAGCCTGAGTGCTCACATATCCCCGGAAGTTCTAAATAGTTTTGTTCAGTCTTTAACTTACAGCAATCATTCACAGAACCATTTTGCTGAGCACGATGCTTTCAAAAATGACTCCCTTGGGGCTGGAGAGGTGGCTCAGCTGTTAAGAGCACGGCTGCTCTTCTAGGACCAGGTCTTGATTCCCAGCACTCACTTGGTGGCTCACAACCATCTGTAACTCCAGTTCCAGGGGATCTGATGCCCTCCTCTGGCCTCCATGGGAACTGCACACATGGTGCACAGACCTGCATGCAGGCAAAAGTGACTCACTTGGGGGCTGGGGATGTCGCTAGCTCCATTGGTAGAGTGTTATCAAGATGTGTGGGGCCCTGGGCTGCACCCCAGCACTGTATAACTGAGTGTGTTGTTTGGTACATGTCTGCAATCCCATCACACCCAGAAAATGAAGGAAAGATCGAGAGTTTGATGTTATCCTCGGCTATGTAGGGAACTCAAGGCAGCTTGGGCTACGTGAAACCTTTTGTCAAAACAAAACCAAACACAGAGCCAGAAAACAAAAATCAAATTCACTTGTTATTCAGAAAAACCAACCACCCCTGTGGCTTTTAATCCCACACAAGTGAAAGATGAGTACATTGACAGTTGGCTTCCAGGGCACTGGCATTGGGGGCAAACACGACATGACTTGGAAACCAGGAGCCGGTGGGTGAATCACTGTCATTTCAAAACCCATCCCTGCTTTAGCCTCCTAAGAAACACAACCTCCTACTTGCCTGAACTTACTAAAGCACCAAGGGAAGGAGGGGATGGCTGAAAGTCAAAACCCCATGTTTCCAAAGCCGGGAGGGATTCTGGCGACCGTTACCTCGGAGGCTGTCCCTCTGAAACCCTCTGTGTGCGTTTTCATTTCTTCAGTTTGCGCAGTCTTAACTCCAGTGGCCAACCTTGACTTTAATTTATTTTGAAAACAGTGAAACATCGCTCTCCAGCTCAGAAATTCTGTTTAACGCACACAGATCTTTTGCTTTGACCTTCCTTTGAGGCACAAGCATGTAGGGGGTGCGGAGCTAGTGGGGAGGTGGTTCTCATCCTTTTAATTTTTTTGTTGTTCTGAAACAGCAACACGAAGATGGCCTTCCACTCTGACCCTTGCCTCAGCCTCAAGTCCTGGGATGCCAGACAGGAGTCTGGCACGATGCCAGGCTTGTCTTGTCATTTTAAAAGGCTCCATTGCCTTTTGTTTTTCTAACCTTAAAAAGGCCCCGAGGATCCTTGGTGCCCAGCTCCCTGCCTTCCGGAGCATTCTTGTTCAATAATGTTTCTATAGAAGTCTAAAGTACTGTCTCCACGTAGGAGAAAATTTAAACGCCATAGGCATTTCTTTCCATCCTTTGTCTAGAACAATCCTAAAGCTAAACAAGTAGAAGCTTTTAAATCCCCTTTCCCCCTGACTGTATCTTAATCCAATTCTCAGCATTCCCACACCCACAGGAGCACAGGACCTGTGAGTGGGGTGGGCAGGAGGCACAGGGCACTCCTGTTCCTCTGCTCCTCACACCTCTGCGCACACACACACCCATCTCCATCCCTCTTCCTGATCAAGATCTAATCTCATGGAGATCTTACTACTAATTGAAAGCTATCTGAAATACAAATAAAAAGAACTTCAACAGCCCGTGAAGAAACAATTAGCATACGGAAACTTTTACAGAGCAGTGGCCAGTGCCGTCTGACAGATAAACTGGAGAAGCAATCAAACGATGTCGGAGGAAACCTTGCAATTAATATCACACAGAAACTCTAATTTTGTTTTTATGGTAACTATTATGAATCCTCACCGGGTTCACCTCAGCCATAAAGTTCAAAAGCTCCCTCTAGGTTGTTCCTGTAACATGAAAGCATTGATGTGTCTTCTTCAGCCGCCAAGACCATTGTGATTGAAAAGTGCAAGGTTCTGTAAGCATTCTGGGTTGTTACCACAAGGTGGCGCCACTACAGCACTTTACAAAGCTAGCAATGCTTCAGACTTTAAAAAGCAGATGTCAGAGCAGTCACGGGAAATCAATGTCATCGCCAAATATATGTGGATACAATCTAATGGCTTCCCTATAGTATGAGCTATATGCATGGTTTTTCCTACTTTCCAATGACTGTCATACCTCCACGTTGAAGCAGAAATATAAGTTCTAAAGATCCTATGAAGAACCAAAAAATCACTTCCAAGCCTCATAAAGAAGGGTTTTTCTATCAGTACTTACATGCCCGTCAGTTGCTCAATGGAGTTCGCTGAGCTCATACCCATTTCAGCAGACCCCAGCTCTCAGGACTTGGTTACCTGCTTATTCACGTGGCCAGGTGACACAGGGTGGAGGCGATTTTGTGAAAGAAAGGCATCTGAAGAAGCCTTGAGAAAGGACTTGATAGCTTCCAGAGGAGAAAGCTGAGAAGCACCTCAAACGCTTGCACTTGGACAGGCAGCATGGTTAGTGAGCAGAGCCCAGCGCTGCCGCTTAGTTGGTAGAAAGCTTACCTAGCGTAAGCAGAGGCATTTGCTCCTGAGCACAGAGAAAAACTGACTATGGTGTCATAGCCTGCAATTCCAGCATGCCAGAGGTGGAGGCAAGAAGTTCAGGGTTGGCTACCTAGCAAGTTTGAGGATAGCCTGAGCTACATTAAGACCCTGTCTCAAACACCAAGCAACAAAGTGAGCAGTGTAGATGTCGTACAGTGGAAAATGGTAAGCTGGGGCAAACTTCAGAGCTCTCCCCTGCCTAGGAAGCCTCTATGTCTCTCTTCTAACAGCATGCTGGCCTCTATGCCCCACCTCAGAGCCTGCCAACTGGCTGGAATTCCTTCCCACTCTCTTCCAGAGCAGGCTTCTTTAGTTTTTCCCTACACTGTATGGGTTAAGCAGGTCCAAGTGTAATACCCAGGCATACACAATGAGAATATCTTTCCCTCTAGATTTCTAAACTTGTTTTAGACATCCAAAGTTAAAATTGGAATTTAAAGCTTTGGTTAATCACAAACAAACAAAAACAAAACAAACAAACAGAACTAAGGAGTCAGGATCTTTAACTTCAGAATATTTAGAATCAAATACTCATGGTCTAGAAAGAAAACAAAAACCAGAGCGAATCCACTGTTGTCATCAGACATGGGACTTTGGTTTGCAGGCTGCTTGTGATGCTAGCTCTGTCTCTAGTTACTGAATGTTCCTAGCTTCAAGAAGACCTTGTCATTTGACAACCAGGAGCTTTATGTACCTTCTCTCCTCTTAGGTGTTTGAGTGGCAATTAAATCTTACCGTGGCGCATTCACTGCCACAGCAAATGTCACAAGCATTGAACATGAGGCTAATTTTGCTTCTCATGAATAGGGTCCCCGTGGCTTTGCTTCCAGCCTAAGGGAAGGGACACATCCCAGCCGTCCTTCTGCTGTGACTGTGAGTCACCTTCCACCACGTGAATTTTTCACCGTGTGGGTTTTCCCCCCACATATGAATTCCATTCTCCTGTTGATGACTCCGTGCCTCAGGAACTACCAGCGTGGGTGATGACTTACTGCTCAGCTTTAGATCTGCATGTTCCAGGGAAGGCCTCCCAGCCACGCTCAGCTTTACTTCCAATTGTGGTTCCTTCCGGCTCCTCCATATTCCCCTCCCATGGATGAGAGCAAACCACTAAACCTCTGTGGGAAACTACGAGACACCATTTTGGAAAGGAGTGAGGATAGGGACCACCTTTGCTCCAGACATTGCAGTGTGGCACCAATTTAACAGGGCTTTAAAGAGAAATGAGAATGTAGTGAAAGCAGTTAACCGAATTGCCCTAGGGAGGAGCCCGTGACTTCCCCACAGAGCTAGGAATGCGGCCTAACCTTGGGTGGTGTGCCTGGTGGCCCTCACTGGGATCTCAAGCACCATCCCTTCTGACCACACGGATGGACGAGCAAGCTTTACCCCCGCCCCACCGTCCTGTTGGGAAAATTGTGTCGTTTCAGAAGCTGGTGTGCCAATGGCGTGTATGTCTGTTGCCATGACAACCCAGCAGCTTTTGGCTCAGCCAAAGCACAAACTCTTGAAGCAATGCTTGTCAGAATTTGCCAGACTATTCTCCACCACCCCTGGATTCACACAAAAGGCTCAGAAGATTCCTAACTTCATTTAGAGGAGAGACTGGATGAAATTTAGTACTTGGCTCCCAAGAGCAGGGAGGGCTGAGAAGCTCTGCTCCCCTATGGAAAGCATCATGTTCCAGCCTGTCATTTCAATACTTCAGGGGCAGTTCTGCATAATCAAAGAAAAGAACCAAATTCAAATCACACACACACACACACACACACACACATACACACACACACACACAAGCTAATTACCGGAACTAAGGCTTTTGTTGACTTCATGTGACTCATAACTATCTCTGCATTTAATGAGGGGTCATTGTTCCTGCTCCGGTCCTTAGTCCTAGTTTGGCTTGTCCAATGTGCAGAGGTACTGCACTAAAAGGAAACGATTAAAAACCCAACAGCACAAGCCACATGCATGATCTATCGGGGTCTTTTCAGTGGACTTGTTAGTCCTGTTTTTGTCTTCATCCCCAGTAACCTGACCAAAAGGATTAAACCCTGGTCTTTTTGCCAAGACTTTATACACAGCTCTAGGATAGACCAACTAAACTTGGCGGCTGTTTGACTCTCTCATTTCCCCTCCTCCTCCCACCATCTGCTGTCTCCTGCATCTCTTCTGAATAGAAGCAGCGAAATACCTGTTGTCAACAGGCACTTATTAGCAGCCGTCCGTAGGATGCTATTACAAGATGGGCATGAGGGAGTGGTATGTGACGGGGTCCCCAGGTCCACAGCAGGCCTGTCTCCAGCTGCATGGGTCTTCAGCTGTCTGCGTTTACAGAGAGCTTATACTCGTTACCTCATTAGTTTATAAAGTAATTCTGAAGGTCAAACGAATCCCAGCTCCTTTAATTTATTTTTTTCTTAGTCATCATATTGCTTCAAGACTTGAATGCTTGTGATCACGTAGTCTCTCTTGACTGGTCACAAGGAACCTGAGCCACGCTGAGATTCAGCCACAGACACGTCATGTCCCAGTGGAGTGCTTTAATTGTTGTAGGTCTTCGTGAAGAGCCTCCTCTGTGAAGAGCCACTGGGCGTAAGTTTTGAACTCTACTTCAGGCGGGAAATTGCATTTCCTTCTGGAAATTCTGGAAACTTCAGCTACAACTCATGAATTTTAACAAATTACGTCTTAAGAAACATACTAGTGATACCCACAAGAAAGCATCACTCCAGAGCAATCGACCAAGGGAGGCAACACGGGAGCCTTTCTTGACTCTTATTCTGGACGCTCTCCCTTGACCCGCCTCCTCCTCTGGTTTGCATCAGAGGAGCGTGGACCTGACTTAGTCCTGATCAGGATCCTCAGCCCACAAGTTTTTTGTTTGTTTGCTTTTTTGTTTTAATACCAACTAATAAACAGCGAGTTTCTGGTTTGGATTACCATCTTTAAATCCAGAACACCTATGTGTTGCAGAAGGCAGGTCAGCTCCACGCGGGAGGTTAAGCTAGAAGAATCCCAAGCACCGTCTCGGCACTAGCTGGAATTCTGAGTGAATCATGAGGAAGATCCAGGGCAGAGACACATCCAGCATTACCCATACGTTGTGGCCTGTGGTCCGTGGTCTGTGGAACTCAGGCCACAAAGGTTTTATTTGGCCCACATATACGATTTTAGTATTTTAAAGTTGGGTTGTCGGTATTTTTTTTTTTAAATGAAAATTTTTCACAAACAGCAGATGTCAGCTTCTATGTCTAACACTAGGGATAGCTGGCTAAGTATGATGGTTGCACTTGCAATCCTAGCAATTGTGAGGCTGAGGCAGGAGGATTGCTGTGAGTTTGAGGCCAGCTTGGGCTAGAATGAATTATAGGCTAGCCCAGGCTGTGGTGTGAGACTTTCTCTGAAAAAAAGAAAAAAAAAAAAAAGCAAAAGCCAATTGGGAGCAGCTGGCCTTAGGTGGTCACAGTCTCCTGATACTGGAGGCACGGCCTTCCAGCAGGCAGGGCACTGCTGACCACCCAGTCTATAGCCTACTGTGACCTCATCCACCCCTCACTCAGCCTGTGCACAGCAGAGTAACAGATACATGACCTACTGGCTTCCACTCCCCCACTTGGTGGTGGTCTTTAGACCACCAAGGAAGAGCCTCTGAGAAAGAGACCACTAATTTTCACCGTCAACCAATCAGAAGTTCCAGTTTCCTTCCCCGTGTCTGTACTTATTTAGCAATTCTTTTTTTAAAAAAAGCAAAGAAGAAAGTAACGTGAATGTTGCTGACAGCTCTGCAGTAAGTGGGATGCTATTTCTTTTCCCTATTCTAATGAACACCTCACCCGTGCCCGAGAACATACCCTGCTGCTCACCTCTGGGGAGGAAAGGAAAAGAAAGAAATCAAAAGTTCCCAGTGATTGACATGCACTGCTACTTAATTGGATCACCCTCAGATACACAAACAGCTGGTGGTCTTGGAACTTCCTCTCGGTGGACACAGGATATGGAATCTTTTTTTGGGATCGGCTTTATTAAGATATAATTCGTGGTCTGAAGAAATGGCTCAGCAGTTGAGAGCACTTCCTGTTCTGCCAGAAAACCCAGCAACCACCTTGGGTGGCTCATAACCACCTCACCCCACCCCCACCCAAGCTCATTAATCTAATGCCCTCTTCTGGCCTCCAAAGACACCTGCACTCAAGTGCACATACAGACTCAGACGACAGACAGACAGACAGAAAATTAAAAACTAAGAAAATGAATTCATGAACCATAAAGTTTGCCTACAATTCAGTGACTTAGCGTGCCACATATTAATGTGGCTCTCAGGATTACCTGACTGCCAAATATGTTCATTGCCCCCAAACTAAAGGAGCCCTTTCCAATTCTTCTTCCCCTCTCCCCAGCTGTAAACCAACACTAGTCTGCTTTGATCCTATGGACCTGCATACTTTGATTATCTCATATAAATGAAACAACACATTTCAATAAGTGACCTTTTGCATCTGATTTCTTTCACTGTGCATAATACTTCAAAAGTTTTATGTCATACAAGTATCAGTAGTTCTAGGTTTTGTCGCCAGGTAACAGCCTATTGTATCCAATAAAGGTTACGTTTATCCATTTTTTCACTCGGTTGACTTTTGGACTGTTTCCATTTGAGGGAGGGCTATTAGGAGAAATGTTCCTACAAACCTTGGTGTTTCAGTCTTTGTGTGAGCATATGTTGTTGTTCCCTTGAGTACCTTCACGGAGGGAGTTGTTGGGCCCTACTGTGATTTCATCTGGCAATTTACCTTTTCGAGGAAAGGCAAAATTGTTTCCCTTAGTGGCTGTGTCATTTCACCTCCCTTCCAGCAATGTCTGAGTGTTTCAATTTCCCACGCCTGCTAACACGTGTTATTATCTATTTCAGTTTAGCCACGCACTGGTGTTGACCAGTATCTTGATTCATTTCCCTGCTGACTTTGACATCGATTGAGCATCTTCTTCAGTGGGTTTTTACCATTTCTGTCTTCTTTAAGAAGATATCTATTTAAACTCCATATTCGTGTTAAAATTTGGGTCATGTTTTATTGATAGTTATAGAGTTCTAGGTCAGATACATGATTTGCAAATATTTTCATTCATTCTGTGTATTTCCTTCTCGTTTCTTAATAGTGTCCCTTGAAGTGCAAGCATTTTTAATTTGTTGACATTTATTTATTTATTTATTGTCACATGTTTTGGTTTCATCTTTGAGAAACAACACTGATCCATTCTCAGGTCACAAAGACCTATTCTTGTGTTTTCTCCTAAAATTTCGTAGCTTAGCTTTGATAGTCAGGTTTCCAGTTTGAGTTCATCTTTATAAAGTACACATAAGGGCATCATGCAACCTGCTTCCAACTGTTCAGAACATAACTTTAAAAATGCTTTTTGCTTTATATAAAAACACAAATACAGGAAAGTGGAATGCTCATAAAGATCAAGTCTTAGGAAGCAAGAGGCTGCGTTGGATGCTCAGTTACAACAGCCAGCTCTCAGCTTCTTCCCCCACAGTGTGACGAAGACCTGCCAGCCTTCTGCAGCACAGCAAGTGTGGGCAGAAATGAGGTACTAGCTCAGTGATGTGCGCAGCCCTGGCTACCCCTGCTGTGGGGACCAATTTCCAACATGTCAAATAGGGAGACATGTTCAGAGAGTAGCAGATACACACATGTGTGCATATATGTTTGTGTATGCATACTCAACTCTTAGTTTACAAAATATTATACTGTGGACTAGGGAGATGGGGCATTTGTGCATGTGCATGGGAGCTTACCACTGCATACACATATCATACACACACACACATACACACACATGTACACACATACGTATACATGTACACACACATACACATACATACACATATATACACACACATACATACATACACACATATATACACACACATACACACAAGCACACACACACATACACACACATACACACATATACACAAATACACACACATACACACAAATACAAACATACATACATATATACACACACACTACACATACATATATATACCCATTTCTATTGGTCTTCACTAGGAAATACTTTATTCCTTTCTCTCTTTCTTTCTTTCTTTCTTTCTTTCATTTTTTCTTTCTTTCTTTTTTCTGAGACAGGGTTTCACTGTGTAACCTGGCTGTCCCAGAACTCTCTCTGTAGACCAGGCTGGCCTCAAACTCAACGATCCACCTTTCTCTGTCTCCCTAGCGCTGGGATTAAAGGTGTGTGCGCCACCACACCTGGCTGAAATTCTACCTTTTTAAAGGAATCATTGTTCAAAAGGAAAAAAAAAAAAAAAGCAAATTTCAGAGTTGAGAAAACAAAGAATGAAGCAAATGGAAATGGCTTCCAGGAATCTCTGAAGGCATCGCAAGAAGGTCCCGACTCTAGAGACCTTAGCTCCTTCCCAGCCAGCAGAAACAGCCATTCCTTCTGTGCTCCTGTGCGGCATGTGCACACATCCGTCATAGTGCACCTGCTCCTGTGTAGACAGTGGTCATTCTGTTCGTGTCAGGATTTTCCACTGATCCATGTGCTGCTGAGACCAAGACTCCTGTCTCACATCTAGCTCGTCTCACCCGATGTTCCTCCTAGCACTGGGCACTTGGCAAGTGTTCCAAAACTCCCGGCTCAATCAGTGCATATAGAGCAAAATGGAAAGAAATCTTGTTTTTACTTTCTTTCCCATTTTGCCTGGATAATACAGTCTTTCACCTCCACAGTCAAGGGCTAGCACTGAACTTGTAAAACTCAAATAAAGCCCGGCACTCACGTGACTCAGGCCCAGTACAGAGTTCTATAAAAAATAAAAAATAAAGCTCTCCTCAATAACCAAAAGCTGCAGTAACCCACCATAACTTCTGTAAAACTTGCCTGCTTGCTTTTGCCCAGTTTAGCAAGAAATGTTTTGGATTTTATTTGTTTCGTATTCAGTTGAGACAGGGTCTCACTCTGGCCACAAATTCTGGATCCTCCTGCCTCAGCCTCTTGAGTACTGGGCTAACTCCTTACCCCGGCTTTCTCCTGAAATCTCTTCTCCCTCCACTTCCAAGCTCCCCTGGCCTTATCTTGGAACTCAGCCATCCCTGCTGGCCCTCAAGCCCCACCCAGCCTAGGGACAGCAAAGGCCAGCTACCTCTGCACCTCTTCTGCTTGGCTGCAGCTGGGCCCCGCCCACTCTCAGGAACTACAGTCTCTCCTTTCTTTGCTTTACTTCCAGAAAATAATCTCTGAGAATTTCTAGAATTCTCCACCGTGTTAACATTCCTCGTCTCCTCACGTGTTATGGAGACTCTATGGGAGAGCTTGACGGCTTCGCTGACTCCATAAAGCCTGGTTTCTGTGGGAATGTCCACCAGGCATTCCAAACAGTCGATTTGCAGATAAACTTTTGGGATTCAATTTATTTAGAAGCCTTGATGAACTCTTCCGAGTTCATGGTTTGGAACAAAGTTTAGTCAAAGTGAAAACTGAGGAAAGACTTCCTGACAGTTATTGATAGTTTCTGAACCTCTGAAGCTGGCAGCCAGGGCTGTGGCTGGAGTGACCGCTCGTAACTAGGAGTGCTGGCTGCTTTCTCAGAGGACAGGGGTTGATTTCCAGTGCCCACAGGGCAGTTTGCAACTGTCTACAACTCCAGCTCCAGACTATCCAACACTTTCCTATGTCTTCCACAGTCACTGCACACTCGGTGCACAGACATACACGCAGGCAAAACATCTACACTCGCAAAAAACAAAAATAAAGGAAAAAATTCAAATGAAATTGAAACAGACTGATTTGAGAACCACTGTCCTAGAGTTCTGAAGATGAGCGCACAGAAGGCGGTTTGATGCCTGTAAATCGCAGCACAAATTAAAGGCGAAATTGTCTTTTGTTTCTGTTAACTGAACCTCACAAACTACCCACTGTGTGTGATGAACTACCCTAGAGGAGGTAAAGCAGTCTTTTCTCCTTGCCGTGACAGAACACACAACGGAAGCATCATAAGGAAGAGATGGTTCATTTAAGCTCAGAGACAGTCCACTCTGGTGGGATGGCATGTTGCCTGGAGCTCCCGTCTGTCTGTCAGTGGGAGTTTACAGCATGGTGCCTAGAGCCCCTGTCTGTCAGTGGGAGCCCCCACCCCCACCCCGCCGTCTCTCAGTGGGAGTTTGCAGCATGGAGTCTGGAGCTGCTGGCTGACAGTGGGGTTTGTGAGGTCACTGCCAGATGGCAGTGGGAAGTTGTAGAGTGACTTTTCATATATTGGTGAGTTAGGAAGCAGAGGGAGGGCTGGAAGCAGGATTGGGCAATAACCTTCAGAGGCCTGGTGACTACGGTCTGCCAACAGCATCCCTCACCCCAAAGGTTCTACAACCTCTCCATGGCACCACCTGCTGGGGACCAAGCATTCAGACATTTCATATTTAGTCCCCAGAGCAGGGACTATACGTGATCTTTGCCATGGGAAACCTTCCAGACCTGCCGCTCACCATACGATGATGTGCATGCTCTGCTATCCTTTAAGGGTGTATTGTGAAAGCGTACCATGAGCCAGGTCGTTGTGCCCCCATGGCTGCCGCTGCCACGTGCTGTTAGAAATCTCTGTATGCAGTGTGTTTGTACATATCTAGATGGACTGAGCAGTCCAAGGGTCCTCAGGCCAAAGGTCACATCATTCTTCCACTGTATCCCAGTGTGCAACGCAGTGCCCAGCACTGAGCATGAATCCATCAGTAGGTCTCAAGGGAGGATGAGAGGGAGGTCAGATCTGCCCTGAAAGACTGGTCAGGCCATGGAGGGACTGAGTCTTCCACTGGCCCTTTGGAGGACAACAGGAGGACTTCCACAAAGAACAAGAAATAAATGCCCTTCCTGGGCATGGAGGATGGGTAGAGGTCCTGGCAGAAGAGACAGCAAAGGAACCAGGTAGACGACACATTCAGCAAGCAGCAATGATGCAGGTGGCCAGAAGACAGGGAGTAGGGGGTGTGACCCCGGGCCTGGGACTGTGAGGGACCCTTAGTGTTACACTGAGTAGCCGGAGGAGCCTGGTTCCTTAGACTGAGGAACTGGAGATGCCAGGAAAATTTGCACAACGCATGAGTGTTGAGGGAAGTTTCAGTAGTCACTGTAGTGAGGTTAGTAGAGCCATGAAGGCAGGGACACCAGGTACCACATCCAAGAGGGAAACCAGCAAGCAGGTGGCTCCTTCAACTCTCTCTCTTTAAACTTTATTGAGAGTAGGGGGAGGGCCTCCCCTTTGTCCCTGAAGTGTAGGGCCTTATAACTTTCCTAACGGCCCTGAATGGAAACAGGCGCCCTTCAGAAACTAGAGAGAGCAGTGCTGTAGAATAGTCTGCGGCTCCTTTAACTGTGGGCTGCAACCCACAGTGTGTGTGTGTGTGTGTGTGTGTGTGTGTGCAGTGCACACACAAAGTTTGGCAGCAGCAAAAGAATTCTGAATGCACAATGACCCAAAGTCAAGCCAAAGTCAAAGATGCAATGAACCCGAGGTGTGTCTGGCAGGGGTCGCCTACTTTGCCTCATGTGACTCTACTGCGTCCCTGGTTCTGAACGCAGCATACAAGCACCGCTCCTCAAATGTCAGCACGCCACACAACACCAGTGACTGCTGCCTGCAACATCTGGGCCCAGATTCCAGACTCTCGTATGTAGTGAATGCAGTGGTTTACTGCACATGTGAAGTTTTCTGCTCTTATAGAAACAGAATGGTTTCATTACGGAAAACAAAATACTAAAAGTATTTTCCCACCGTCATGCCTCAATATGTATCAAATTAGTATATTTTTGGATTATTGTATTATACTAGGGTGTTTACTTTGAAAGCTTGCTGTTTTAGTTGCTGATTTGAGTTTCATTAAAACAGCAACAACTGAGATGGCAGTGGTGGCCCATGACTTTGATCTCAGCACTCAGGAGGCAGAGGCAGGTGGATCTCTGAGTTTGAGGCCAGCCTGGTCTACAGAATGAGTTCCAGGACAGCCAGAGTTGTAACAGAGAAACCCTGTCTCAAAAACAAAATAAAACAAGGAAATAAATAAATAATGGTATTTCTAGCTAGTGTACAAAATAATGGGCTCCACTATGAGACTCTCATGTGTATCTATCACTCCCCTCCTGTTGGTCCCTGCCTCACCCAAAATAGTTCCCTTTCTCAAAAGAAGGAGAGGAAACATTATAGGAACCAGAGGGGATCGAGGGGACCAGGAGGTCAACTGAATCAACCAAGCAGGGTCAAATGAGCTCACAGAGACTGAAGCGGCAAGCACGAGCCTGCATGGGTCTGTACCTGCCTCTGTAGATATATATCAGGGCTGTTAGCTTGGTGCTGTTGTAGGGCTCCTAACAATGGGAGTGGGGCATCTCTGATTCCTTTGCCTGCTCTCGGGACTTTTTTCTTCCTATTGGGTTGCCCTGTCCAGCCTCCATATGAAGGTTTGTGTCTTGTCTTATTGCATCTTGTTGGATCGTGTTTGGCTGGTAGCTCTTGGCATGCTCTTTTCTGAAGACAAATGGAGTGGGAGAGCATCTCAGGAAGAGGGAAGGATAGAGGGAGCTAGGAGGAGTGGAGAGAGGGGAAACTATGGTCAGGATATATTGTATGAGAGAAGAATCTATTTTCAATTAAAAAAATCGTTCCTCTTCTGCTTTTGTGGAAATATATATATCACCTGTCTGCATGCATATAGATAGATAGATTGATTGATAATGTAGATAAAATCTAGATTCTGCATATGAGATAAAACATGAAGTTGTCTGTCTCCCTTCTTTCCTTTATTGTCTCCTTTGCCCGTCCCCACCTTTAGACCCTTTCTTTATTCACATAATCCTACTTCTACTGTCACGTCATATATGTGGCCTTTCTTATATTGGGGAGGCTGACGTTTTGGAGTCTGGCCTACTTTGCTTGACATAGAAACATGCAGTTCCATCCACTTTTACTGCAAACGATGTAATTTCATTCATCATTCTGGCTGAATATAACTCCACCATGTCTATGCACCACATTTTCTTTATACACTCATAGGCTGATGACTATCTAGGCTGGTTCTACTTCCTGGCTACTAGAGTAATGCATAAATGAATATGAGTGTCTAAGTGTGTCTGTGGTATGATGACGTGGGGTCATTTGGGTATATGCCAGGAGTGGTAAAGCTGGGTTAGTTATTTTATTAGTTATCAGTTATTAGCTCTATTTCTGGTATTTTGAGGAACCTTCATACTTATTTCCATAGTGGTGGCACCAAGTTTACATTCCCAACCTCTGTATAGAAGGATTCCTCTTCCCCTCTGTCCTCTCCAACATCTGTTGTTATTTATTTTCTCTATGGCAGTCATTCTGATCTGGAAGGAATAGTGGGCAGTCAGAAGACTGTGTCTGGAGTCTGGGAGCAAAGACTGGGTGTGGAAATAGATTTTAGTGTCCTTAGATGATCCAGTTGAAGCCATGAGCTATCTAAGACCACAAGGAAGGGAGACCACAAGGTCTTGCCAAGAAGGAAGAGGCCATGACTCAAAAATATGAAGGAAAGAATAAGTCTGGGATGAGAGGACTTGTAGAGAATCAAGAGGATGATGAAATTACCATAGCAACAATAGCTGCCTGTGCATCTGCTTCTGTGCAGGGGAGAAGCTCACTTGCTCCATTTATGGCCAATGTTTCCGTAGGTCACAGTCAGAATGTGTACAGCCCCATGGTTTGAATGCAAAGCCTGCCACACACACAGAGGCTCCTGTGTTCAAACACTTGGTCCCCGGGGGTGGCAGGTAGGTGGGGCCTAGCTGGAGAAAGCGAGTCACTGGAAGGTCCTTGAGGATCCCTATTGTACACCATATCTGTCCCCTCTCTGCTTCCCGACTACAGACACAAGAGTCGCCTCACAATGCTGCCTCCACGCTTTCCCACAGGACAGACTGTAGCCCCTCTCTTGGGTGTTTGTTCCTTTAAGTGGCTCCTTATCAAGTATTTGGACACAACACGGACAGTAGCTGAGATGTCCAAAGAGGACTGCACACTCGAAGTGCCTGCTGTGGGGCCGACACTACGTCATCAGCGCTGAGGATGAAAACCAGCCTGAGGGTGCTGAGCCTCGGTCCTCCAACCTGCAGGGAGAAGGAAGTCCAACAGATAGTGATTTCCTCTGAGGAATGGGCAAAAGACCTGCTACCACAGGGACAGGAAGCACCAGGCCACCCCTCACTTGAATTCATGACAAAGGCTTATCAACTTTAAGGGGGTTGGGGCTTCTGGAGAGGTAGTTTAGCAGTTGAGAGCATGTGTTGCTCTTGCAAAGGACCCGGGTTCGATTCCCCAGCACTCACATGGTGGCTTATGACAATCTGTAACCCCAGTTCTAGGGAATCCAACAGACACAACCGTGGTGCTCAAATATGCATGCAGGCAAAACATTCGTACGCGTAAGAGTAAAAATAAATAAATTTTTAAAAATATAGAGATGATTGAAATTTGTGAGAGTGAGTTAGTGGGTGACATTTGGAGGCAGTTCGAAACCTTAGGGCCAAGAGAAAAGGCCAATTTATTTTGCAAAGAAAATTTAGTAATTGTATTAAGATCTTTTGTTTTAAGCAGCCAACACTGTGAGACCCATGAAGGAATGAGGCCACATTAGAACATGGTTCCTACTCCAATAGTGTTCACAGGGCTGTCTTATAGGTATTCAATAAATATTTATCAGACAAATGAATGGATGAATAATAATAAAAAGTGCAGAAAGCTGAGAATTCAGTACTTCACACACACACACACACACACACACACACACACACACACACACACGCGCGCGCGCGCGCGCGCAGCTTCTTGAGACAGGATTTCCCAGGATTACCCCAGGCTGGCCTTGAAGTTGCCATGTAGCTGAGAATGTCCTTGGGCTTTTGATCCTCCTGCCTCCACATCTCAAGTGCTTGGATCACAAGTATGCACTGCCATGCCAGGCTCAGAAGTAAAATTCTTTTGAAAAAAAAAATACAGGTACATGGAAGAGCAATAAACTGGATGTGTATGCATATCTCTTATGCTTATCTCTTAGTGTTGTGATTAGGGGCTGTTTTAACTCCTTATATTTCCTGTTATTCTTTCATTTTCCTACAAGTTATTCTTACGTTTGTTTAACAGAAATACTTTCATGTGAGGGTCCAACATCATGAAAGTCCATAAGGGAATACATAAACTTTATGATATGTTTATGCTGATCATGGAATTAGCTTTACTTTGTTTTCTAAATACTCCATGGTTTGGGTGTCTAAACGCGGTTTTGAAATGAACACATTAATTGTGTCTGTTGTGTTAGGATAAAGAGAAGGTCAAGTTAAAGGGGAGACGATGGCAAAGACTTCTGTCATGGCATAACTTTTAACTGGCAAAAAGATACGTCCACGGTGATTTCACTTTAAAAATCTCCCTTGGTAATGCCGGTCCCATCACCAGATGCAAGATGGACCTTGCAAGTTTCTTCTTCAGAGAGCCTGTTGGTGCTGGCTCTGCTTGTGGCCATGATGGTTAAGCTCGATCACTGACTTGACTAGACTTGGAACCACCTAAGCGATGCATTTCTGGGCAGTGCGTGAAGGCATTTGAGAGGTTAAACCGAGGAGGGAAGACCCACACTCCGGCAGCGCCATCCCATGGGCCGGGGTCCTGAACTGAATCAAAGGACCAAATGAACAGAGCACCAGCATTCATCTCTCTGAGCTTCCACACCATGACTACAATGTGACCTGTCCTTAACGTTCCCGATGCCACGGCTGTAGCTTGTAACCGTGAGGCATGACGGCTGTTCTGTCAGTTTGTCACTGCGCAGAGATAAGTAACTGACAGAGTGACTGGGCGTAATTATTTTCATTGGCTAAGAGCATCTCTCTCTCTGCTTCCCTCTCCTCACTACCTCCCCCTTCTCCCTCCTTATCTCTTTCTCTTTCAACAAAGTCTTCACACATGGACTAAGCTTGTCTGGCACAGATACATGATCCCCTGCCCATGCACAACCATGCCTGGGCAAAGATACAGGTTCCTTATTCTTCTTTCAAAGGAAACAAATATGAAGGCAGGAAAATCAGAGCCCAGGGGCTGTTGTATCTATGCCGCAGTTCTGATACTTGCAGGTCAAACGGTGAGTCTTATGTGAGTTGCCATCTGGTGGGGAAGCACTTCGATCCGTGTCTCTACTAACTAATATGGAACCTGGTCTGAGTGATGGGACAGCCCGTGGTATTCAGCCTTGGGAGTGGACAGGGCCTCCTTCAGCCTCTGGACCAGCATAAGGTGAAAGACTTGCTGCAGGAGTGAACACTCCAAGTCCCACTAGGGAGGGAAATAGCAGAGAAAGTCTCTGGCTGCAAAGCTGTCAGTCTTGGCTTGTGTGGAGAGCTCTCTAATGAATGCCACCACAGCTAAGTTCATAGAATGAATGGTACAGAAACAGGGGAGGGTTACGTGGCCATATTCAGAGAATCAGCTTAGGATTTGGCTTATAATATTTGAATAGTAGTCTGTTAGTCCCTTTTGTGTTGCTCTAACAAAATGCCTGAATTTGAGTGTTCTTTACACATAGTTTATTTAGCTTGCAGCTTTGGAGATTACAGGGCATGACACTGGCATCCCAGAAGGACCTCCTCACTGTCACCGAGGTGCCAAAGCTCAGTGGGCATCAGGCATGAGTAGAAGATTCAGATATGTGGAGTGGCTTCTTTACAACCTACTCTCAAGAGAACTCACTGGTCCACGAGACCAGCATCCGTCCCTTTTGAGGGTGGTGCCCCAGTCACCTTCCACAGCTTCCGCCTCTGAAAGATCCCCCTCTTCAATGCTCTCGCCATTTTCCTATAGGGACTCCACAGGAGCTACAACCATGTGAAATCGCTTTAAAACACTTCTGTACTAGACTCTCCTGCAAACCACAGGAGGCATGCTGGTGGGGGTGTGGCTAAACCTCCCGAGTCTGGTATTTACTCTTGCTCAGCTTCAACAGTGCTCTGGGTAGTTGGGTAGTCCCGGCAGTGACACCACAGCCAGGTTCCCATGGCTCCCATACACGACTCCCGACAGACATCCTGTGAGATAGAGCAGTCCCCATCATGCTTTCTTTCTTTTCCAAGAGTCTTGTGGCACAAAGTTGAGCGTTATTAGCAAGAATGAAATGTCATGTGTCTGAAAGAGTGCTTTCAAAGAACAGTATTGCTTCTCTGGGTCCTTTTATAAGGAGAAAACATGAGGTAGAGGTGATTTTGTTTTTAATACTATGAATGAATGAATGAATGAATGAATGAATACTAGGCCTGTGCTTTACCAAGCTTACTTTGGTTTGCAAGATTTGAATAGTAGTCTGTTAGTCCATTTGTTGTTCCTCTAACAACACACCTGGATTTGGGCTCCACATTACAGAGAGTTTGTTTAGCTCACAGCTTGGAGGTTGCAAGACACGACACTGAGCAGCATAGTGACTCCAGATTTCATTTTTTTCTAGGAAAGTCCAAAAAGTCAAAAAGTTCTCACTTCCTCAGAGCTGTGAGTCCTAGAGAGCCTATTTTCTTGACCATTTTAAACATTATTACAGTTGTCAAAGGTGGGAAATGAAGACTATATAATATTTGGATAAATCCTTTTATGACAGGTGGTTGTACTCCTAATTGTTTTTCATTCATTTATATTTATGCATGTGGGAGTGCTTGTTTGTCTGTATGTTGTCTGTATGTTAACCATGTGTGTGCAGTACCTACAGAGGCCAGAAGGTGGCATTGGATGCCCTGGAGCTGGAGTTACAGGTGGCTGTGAACCCAGGCCCTCTGTGAGAGCAGCAGGTGCTTTTACCCCTCTCCAGCCTCTGTTTGCCTACATTTTTAGGGTGCAATTTATAAGCATACTCTCAGCTATAAGATCTATACATCTTCACAGTTTTCAATAAGAAAATAATGTGTAAACCTAGCAAGATGGCTCAGTAGGTAAAGGTGTTTGCCTCTAAACCTGATGGCCTGAGTTCCATCCCTAATACCCAATGCCTGGGACTCACACGGTGCAAAGAGATTCCTGCAAGCACATGCATGCTGTGGTGTGTGTGGGTGTGTAGGTGTGGGTGTGTACATACACACTCATACAGACTAGATGTAATTTAAAAAATTTAAAGACAGCCGGGTAGTGGTGGCACACACCTTTAATCCCAGCTCAGGAGGCAGAGGCAGTCAGATCTCTGTGAGTTCGAGGCCAGCCTGGTCTACACAGTGAGTTCCAGGACAGCCAGAGTTATAGCAGAGAAACCCTGTCTCAAAAACAAACAAAAAAAAATTTAAAGACAATACTTTAAGTAACTACATTATATGGCCACCTCTAGCTTCAGGGTAGATTTTTTTTTAGATACTATGTTAGTGACCTTTCTTGTTGTTGTGATGAAAACAGCTTAAGGGCCTGTTTCGTCTCATGGTTTGAGAGGGCAGAGTCCATCACTGTGGGACGGCGTGGCTGCGGGAGCAGGACTGGTTGTGGAGCATTCACGGTCAGGAGGCAGACAGAAGAGAGTGCTGGTGCTCAGCAGCCTCTCTCTCTCTTCCCTTTGTGTTTAGTCCAGAACTCCATCCCTGGGAGTTCAGGGTGGGTCTTCCCTGTTCAGTTAAACCTCTCTGGAAACACCTCACACACACCTACGCATGTGTCTACTGAAGACTGATGGTGAAGATGAGCCATTATAGAGGCCATTTACGAAGTGTCCAGTCATGCCTGCAGTCTGAGAATGGTTTCTCAGACTGTGGTTGGCAGACATGATCCAGCCCTGCCCCGGCCTGTGAATGTTTCCCTGGAACCCAGCCTGTCTCAACGACACAATGACACAACCAAGTCACTGCATCAGAGACGACATACCTAGCAACACCTCCAAATGATTACAGGCTGGCCCTTTAAAGATGACTGTTGACCCCTGACCTAAGTCGTTAAAGCACTTATATTGATCTTCAGCACTGCATATAGTGTAAACCATAGTGTTTATAGTCTTTAAATTTAACTATATATATTGTACATTTACATATGTATGAAGCTTACATTCATATGTACACACATGTAAGTGTAGACATGAATATGTGACAGATGTGATATGCGTGGGTACACACACGAGTACATGCACATCTGTGCATTTATGTGGTGTGTATGTGTGTGTGTGTGAACATGTTCTCAGTGCTTACTGAAGTCTCTACATAGAGCATCCCTAAGTTGCGGAGTCTCTGATTACCCTGAACAAACAAGACCAGTAGCCCCTTTTCTGAACTCACTGACTGGTCCTCTGCCACGGGAGTGGAAAACATTGCCCAAGGAACACAAGGACCCGCACACTCTGTCTCTTTACGAGGCTGTTTATTGTCCAGAGCTGGAATCGGTGCTCTTCTGCTGCCGGCCCAGGAAGCTGGGGAACAATAAGTACCTTCTTCAGGATGCTGTGTTCATCAGTTATGACCTGCTACTCTCCCGCAGGGTTACTCAAAACCCTAAAAAAGATCAAGAAAAGAAAAGCCAGCAGAGAAGAAAGCAAAGGGGAGAATAACACAGGAAAAAACAAAAAACAAAAAAGACCAGAGCCTAGAGATTCTTTACACGTAAATAATATGCCCAACATTGCAGAGTGGCTCAAGTTTAGGGGATGTATGTAGGTTAAAATGCAAACTGAAGGCCTTCCATCCCTGTATTCATGTACTCATAACTCCATTTCCTAAGTGACTAACTGAACACTTGCTAAATGTCAGGCTGCACTGGGTTGGAGTCATGTGCACAGTACAATTTCCCAGACTTGAAAGGCCTGAAAGTCAAGTGGGGAAGAAAAATGAAGAGTCACGGATGCTGGGAGGAGTGATGGCTGACTCAGTGCTCAGTGTGAAGTCCTGTGGGTCATACAGGAAAGATGTCAACCCTGTCTTGTAGGCTTCCAAGGTCAGGCATGGCTCCTAGAGGAAGCAACCCTCATCAAAAGTAAGAAAGCATTGCCCAGGCAAGAAAACACAGTGAGAACCAACTTGTGCAAAGAACAAGAGCAGAGTGAGATGCCAAGCATAAGAAGTGGGGTCTGAGCCAAGAAAACAAAGATGCTAAAGTGGGAACCATGTGAGGCAGCAGCTGGACACCCAGCCCTCACCAGCTTCCCGTACCTCTGTGATCAGCCCTTCATGGAATCCCAGAGCAATTGGGAAGGCAGGACTGATTGTGCAGCCACCCAGGAGCACCAAGGCAAAAGGAAAAATATGCATCTGTATGTGCACAGTCCACAAAATACCCCTATAAGTGATCGGAATGGAAAACCTTAATACAGATTCCACAGTCAGCACGCAGCTTCAGATGGGACACAGGTGGGGGCAGAGTCTTTGCCTAGCATGGCCAAGAGTCTGCCATCTTTCTAGAAAGGAAGAAAGCAAGCATGTACTGTGTGGAATCTGTTACAGAACAGTAAGATACAGAACAAAGGTTTGTATCTTACGGTCAGGAAATCGGGAAGCCCACAGCCGAGAGTTCTGCCTCTGGTGAGGATCTTCTTGCAGCTCATCACATGGCAGAAGAAAGAAAGGCAAAAGACCCCGTGCATGTGAGCAGGGATGTCGAACTCAGTTCTGTAACACACCCATTCTCAACACACAGACACTTCTTAAAGGTCCTTCTTCTCAATATCGCACAGAGAATTAAAAATTTGACACCATCGTACACAGGATCAAATTCCATGGTTTAGAAATACATTCTAGCTGCAAATTTGAAGTCTGATGTGGGATGTTAAATCTGCAATAAAAAAAATCTGGATTAATCATCACCAAAAAATCAGAGGGTTGTTATTAACTTTATAAAATAATTCGCAAAGCCCTTCCCTGTCAATGAAATACCCTCCTGGAAGCATTGTGTATTTGTATGTGTCTGGTGGTAAATTTGAATATGCATTTGTCAAGAACATATTCATATTTTTGCAAGTGATCATTTGTTTTGTTGAGATTCTCAAAGAGTTGCCTGAGCACATTGATGTCAATCGCTTTCTACTTAAAGCACAAGAAAACAGATTGAGGAATTTAAGAAAAACAATTTCACAAAGCAAAAATCTTGGCAGATTAAAAGCCCAGGCTACCTTAAGTCTGGAAGTTCTTCTTTCCTTCTGTCTGTCTGGAAGACCTTCCTTCCAGGACCCGCTGGTCCCCTGTTCCCGGCACAGCTCTTGGTTGCTTGTATATTGGGAAGCCCCAGGGCAAGCTCTGCGGAGACTTCCTGACTGCCCCACATTTGCAGTCTCCCTTTTTTCTCTACATTAGCCAGTGACCCTGCAACTTGAGCCCACGTGCAAACCACCCAGAGAATGACTTAAAACAAAACTGTAGATTCAAGAGCCTCTCTCTGCCACAGATGCTGGGTATGGGGCCACACACGCTGCTCTGGGCTGGTGTTTGTTAGACTCAAATGTGGAAGCAGATCATCTTGGAGTCCTGATCAAAATACTGTATGTAATCAGTCACCTAACCAGTGGTTCTCAAGGAGGTGGCTCAACCCCAAAGCATATTAGGACATATCGGGACATTTTCAATTGTGTGTGTATGTGTGTGTGTGTGTGTGTGTGTGTGTGTGTGTGTGCACGCGCGCGCGTGCTATTGATTGCTGTTGTCATCTACTGAACAGAGACCGAAGATTCTTTGAAACATCCTACATAGATGTCTCAGAACCAAGAAGTATCAGCTTCATGAACTCCTGATCTAAACGAACTAATTGGAGACTGGGACCATTTACATTTGTATGGAGACTACGGTTTTTTGTTTTATTAAAAGAAAGACTCTATCTACATAAATACTAATACCTCCTCCCCGCTACTTCCCAAGGCCCAGCTCAGTGTTTACTACACAGTGGACACACAGGAAGAGCTGTTTATAGTCAACACTTGGATCCTTTAAACCCCAGGGTCTCAGTATTCACCACACATTGAAATGACCTGCGGGTTATAAAGCACCTGGGGCAGATTCTGATTTCATTGCTCAGTACTCAGGCCTGAACAACCTTCGTGCTGAGAGCCTGTAAAGCTCCTCGGGTGAATCCAGTAAGCAGAGAGGGCTGGAAACCCCTGCAATCCAACCCTGCTAGTCACTGATCCAGAGCAGAAGCTGTGAGTCAGAACAGATTCTCATACATAGGGTCGACATGGGAGAAAGCCTGTTCCAAAGCAAGTTAGGCTCATGCAACGCCATCACTCCTTGTGCCACCATGAGTTGTGCATTATGTAATGTACTAGGTGAGAGGTCAAAAGGCTGAGCCTTCCAGGTACCTCACGGTCCAAGGAAGAAGTCAGCTGTCAATGACCTAGTAAGTGCTGTTATAGACACTATGGAGAGTACCAGGGTCACACAGAGGAAGTGTCACAGGAGAGGAAGAGATTTACCCTTACGGGCTGGGGGACAGTTGGGCAAGGGCTCCTGGAGGCCACACATCCTCTCTGCTGGGTGTTGCTGGGGAATGTCAAGTGCAGGCATGGCTTGGACTGGCTGGTGAGGGCGTCAGGAAAAATAGGGGGAGGGGATGGACTGAAGACCGGTGAAGCCATTCGTGAAGGGCTTTGTGCATAAAGTTTGGGTGGTAGGAGAAGAGAGGGCCTGTCTGCGGTGCTTGCCTATCGTCGATGGCGTTTAGGCAGAGGAGTGATTAAAGTTTACTGGTCACCTTTACTCGGGGCCATAACTGAACAATGAACAGGAGTGCTTCTGGTTGCATCCTAAACCTCCTGGCTGGACCAAGCCAGCACTCCGTAACCAGAACCTAAGCTTGCCTCCCTCCTGCTCCAGGGTCCCGGAGTTCAGAGAATAGTAAATTGTACAGATGAATGCACTGGGCTCCAGAGATTAGCCTAGGCAGCCAGAGCCTGCCCTGCGGTCACATCCCCTTCTGCTCCCCTGAAATGCTGCCACCAGCTACAGCAAGCCGCATCCTACCAGACAGCTTCTCTCTGGCCATTCCTCCATTACTGAAGGACCCTTTTAAACCAATTTGTCTGACAGCTCTCGTTACTTCGGTCCCACCTCCTCCGAACCCACATCTACGCTCTGCTCCCCAAAAGGCCTCTGTACTCTGCTCCATAGATGAAAAACATACAGCTGAGCAGGAGCCATGGAGCTGGGGACCTGATCTGCAGCTCCACACTCCGGTAATTACTAGAAGCCAGGCATAGAGAGAGCAGGACATCCGAGGATAGGGAGGAAGGAGAGGGAAGCCCCACTGCGTCCTGAAATAAGGATTTCAGCTCAAGTGAGATGGGGACGTGAGGTGCGGTCCTTTGTGCATCTGGTACACGGGTGCCATTAGCACTGGCCTAGAGCACACAAAGCAAAGCTGCAGAAAGCATTGCGGGCAATGACTGTCCTGTCACGCGGGAGTACCCTCAGCATGCCTGGCTTCCTGCTTCCTTCAACGCCCCCTGTTCTTCCCTGTTCTACAGCAAAGTGTAAGACAGGCTAGCAAGCTGCAGTGGTGAGTGTAACTAAGCTGTTACACACAAAAAAAGCTTGACGTTACATTTATGTGTTAAAAAAATAATCAGAAAAGAGTAAGGAAGCCCGTCAATAATGGAGCCAAGCTTCCTCTCTGCTGCTCAGGGTGCTGTGCATTTGAAAGGAAACCAGACAGATAGCCATAGATGTTCTTAACCTTTAACCTAGGACTGAGCCAGACAAAAGGCACTTACACAGAGATGTCCTGGGGCATTATCACAGGCCCTGACTGCAGTTAAACCTCAGCAACAGAAGCACTGGGTTAAATTGGGGCATGTCGATGGAACTCAGAGTTAAGACCTGCAGCGGATAATAATTAAGAAACTAAGTAGAAACTAAATGCCTTAATCAGTTAGGACCGTGTTCAGCTCCAAGCAGCAATCTGACCATAGTAGTACCAACAGAAAGAAGTTATTTTCTCGTAAAATCTGAAACCTAATTTGTAGTGTTGGCTGAGGACCAATAGCTCTGTCATTCTCCTGTGAGGTCCATCTTAGCCACAGAAAGCTCAAGTCATCGTGTCTAGATGCCACAAGAGAAGGAAGAGCAAGGGTCACTGGTGATAAGACTTTCTCAGAAGCCTCCCCCTTTACCCCCCCACTGCAGACACCCCTCTGTCCTACTGTAAGGAGGTACCAGGCAAAACCCATCCCTAGCTGTAAGGAGCAATAGGGAACAGGATGAGCTAATGAATTTGCTAACTTGGGATCATCTCCTGGGGTTGGGCACATTGCCCTTGGAAAAAACCAGTGTTCTGCCAGCAAGAAAGAAGGAAGAGGGACCATAAGAACAACCGTGTTTCCCTAACCACAGGACTGTGTCACAGCTCAGATCCCGAGTGTGTGTCCCCAGATCCTCATGGGTCTGGTCATCAGCCTGTGGCCCTGAGGTGGTAGAAACACCAAGGGGTGGGGCATAACTAAGGAACTTAGATCTTTGGGGGGTGTCCTTGAGGACATATTGGAATCATCTCCCTCCCTTGTCTTCCTCTTCTCTGCTGTCTCTTTCTTCTCTTCCTTCGTCCTTCCTTCTCAGTCCATGAGATGAAACAGCTTTGCCCTATGACAGGCTCCCCAGCAAAACATTCTGCCTAGTTGTGTGCGCCAAATCCATGGAACCAACCATAGACCAAAACCTCAGAAACCATGAGCCAAAGTAAATCTTCACTTCTTGTTTTTATCCCAGATGTTTTTGTCACACAGATGCAAGCTGACTAACCCAGATTCCCGTGATCAGAGCTATGTACACCTGTGTGTGTATTTGAATGGGGGTTGGTCAGAGGGAAAGATGCTACAGTAAGTTTGTTGTGGGATAGAATAGCTTGTTTCATATTTTCTATGGTGTTTCCACTACATCTTCTAAAGAAGAAGCAGGACTTTGCTTTAGAATCAAACATACAGGGAAAGGGGCAGTGGTTTTCTTTATTTATGGTCAACATCACAAAAAAAAAAAAAAAGTTTCAGTTCTCAAAGCTAGCAGTTGATTTCTCCCTCCCGAATAAGGTAGCTATTTTTTTTTCAACCTGAATATATTATTATGTGCATGTGGTTAATTATATTTGCTCTCCAGATCCTCTTTTTGCAGTTGTGGCTCTTTAACCTTAGCCCACTTACAAATGTTCTATTCTTGTTCGGCAGGACGGAAGCCAAATTCTCATCTTAACATCTGTCTCGCTCTCGTTTGTCAGAGTGTGGTTGGGAAAACGTTTATCAGGTTTATCAGGGGAGGCAGGTCTGTAGGTGGGCAGCCGACAGAAGCCCCGCTGGTCTCTGGTCCAAGCTTTTGTTTTGCTTTGTTTTTGAGACAGGGTTTTCCCGTGTAGTACTAGCTGACCCAGAACTTACTATGTAGACCATTCTGGCCTTGAACTCACAGAGATCTGCCTAGCTCTGTTTCTGCCTCCCCAGTGCTGGGATTAAAGAGAGGTGCTACCAAATCCAGCCACAGCCAAAGGTTTTGTGAAAAATGCCTGCTTTGGTTAAGAGATCAGCTGAATGGTGCTAGAATTTCTTCTAACCCACAGCCCTCACTTCTAAGGGTTGGGATTGCTGCTGTGTAAATACAAATTCAGAGTTTTTTGTTTGTTTGTTTTTTTCTCGACTGTTACTGAGGAATGGTTCTAAGGAGAACTTTATTCTCCTTAAAATATCTGAGCTGGGCTAGTGAGACAGCTCAATCAGAAAAGTACTTGCCTTGCTAGCATGAAGACCTACGTTTAATCCCCCAAACCCATGTGAAGACAAAACCCACACATGGTGGTGTGTGCGTGTAATTCACTGGGGAGGTGGACACCGGCGAGTCCCTGGGGCTAGCCAGCCCAACCTCCTTGGCAAGTTCTACAAGTGAAAGACCATGGCTTCCACATGCACTCACATGTGAGCCCCACCCCAACAGAGAGAGAGAGACCCGAGACAGAGACAGACAGACAGACAGACAGACAGACAGACAGAGACAATTTCAGTTGTGGTTTGCAAACGAAAACATTCAGAGGCTCTGCATTTGACTTGATAAAGACAAACAGCGGAGGGAAAACAACAACCTTCACATTGATGCAACAGATGAAGTCTGCTTTCTGCTCTGTCCCCACTCCTCCAGACTCTGCTTTCCCATTGGGTGGCACCTCCCGGAGCCCCACCCCTGTAGCCCTCCCTTAAATCCCCACCGCAGTTTGCTTATTTTACCGGCCTTCTCTCTTAAGCAGCAGAAGCCAACAGCTTAGAAGCCCAGTTTCTTTCGCCTGGCATCTAGCTAAGGTGAAAATAATTAACCTGTGCAGCACAGCTGTTCCCAGTTCAGACAAGCCACGGGCGTTCTGCCTGGGAACTGTCTTCCAGAATTAATTCCTTCAGATGGAGGCGGGTGACAGGAATCTTAATCTAAAGCAGCACAGTGGGAAGACTTCTGACATCTCTCTCTGCTTAGTTCTGAAGCCCTGACAGCTCTGTTGGAAGATCTCATCTTCAGGGCGATTCAAAAGAACAGCCACAACTTGGTGGTGTGTCAATTGGCTCACAGGAAATTTAAATTTGAACTATTGTTTTAAAATTATGGTTTCACAGGGAAACTCAAATTTCAGGAGTCTCTTGAAGATGCGGCAAGCTCAAACCAGCATTTCTTCAGATGCCTCCAGTAGATTGGAGAAGAGATTAACCTCTCTATGTTATAAACAGATTGGTTGATTGATTGGTCAGCCGATTGATTGATCAATCCTGTGGACCCAGAGCTTTGAGTAAATGAGAAGACTGCCTTTCTGCAGAACTATCCTCAGCTCTAGCACACAAAAGGAGACTTCAGAAGCCACCTCCTACCACTTCCCTAAAGACTGAGGGATTGTGGCCACAGGTCCTGTGACGTCCCACCTGCTTCATTCATTTATCTTACCTTCCTGACTCCCAAGAGACTGAATTTTGTGGCTCTGCTTTGAAGATGATACACAGCTCCCATCTCAGGGTGGCATGGAATCATAAAAACAACTGTGCAAGCTAAATTACATAGAGCAGTTTCAAAGTCACTAGGAAACTGGGCTCCCTGGGTCATACCTGACATCCCATCACCCAGGAGACAGAGGGAGAATCTCCTCAAATGTGAGGCTACCTGGACTACACTGAGTCCCACCCAGGCCAGCCTGATGAGTATGAGGGTATGTCCCAAGCGACATTTTTAAAAACAGAAAGACGGCCCAGCAATGGTAGTGCACTCAGGAGACAGAGGCAGGCAGGCAGATCTCTATGAGTTCCAGGCTCAGAAGTTAGGAGCATTGTCTGCTCTTCTAGAGGACCTGGGTTTGATTCCCAGCACCTGATGGTGCTGTTTACAACTGTAACTCCAGAGGACCCAACACCCTATCTCCTGGCCCCTGGGAACACCAGGCATGCACGTGGTGTAAATACATACACACAGACAAAACACCTGTACATATAAAACTTTAAAAAATTTCAGAGTTAAATTGATCAGAAACAGACTAGACTCTGCTTGCCCTCTCTGTATAATCTACAATGAAGCAAACACCTTTTCTATGCCTGGGCAAAGTGCAATCCTCCTTTCTTTTAAAAAAAAATTATTTTGTGGCGGTGGGGTGTTTGTGGAAGTCAGAGAAGAGCTTTCAGGGATCTGTGCTCTCCTATCACCGGGTGGGCACAGGGGTTCCACTCAGGGTGTCAGGCCCAGCAACAGGTGCCCTTACCCACAGAGCCACCACCCTATTCCCCCTTCTTAAGTGAGGATCAGCTTCCAACATTTCATCCTTTGGGCTTGCAATGCCACAAAGTATGCCTGAAAGAGCTTTTCGAGGGCTGTCGATCTCTGGTTGTCAGGCTTATCCACGCAGCCACCGCGCATGCCCTAAATGTTTGGCCGAACTTCCACCCATTCATTCTTTTTGGCATTTTAAGACAGGGTCTTACTGTGTAGGTCCAGTTGGCCTTGAACTCACAATCCTCCTGCCTCAGTCTCCTGAGTGCTGAGATTATAGGTGTGCACTCCCCACCCAGCCTGAGTTTGGAAGCTAAGGGCTTTCCTCTGAGTTGTCTTTGTCCTTTCCCTCGTTGGTGGCTGTGGGTTTAGCTTCCTCTGACTGTATGTGCAGCGACTCTCCTGAGGGGCAGGGTCAACCTCCTGGCCAGCCAAGCCCACCGGAACACCACAGTTCAAAGGCGGGCTTCCGGAATTGTCCCTTTGTGGTTCTGCTTTAGCACTTTCACCTTTGTTGGCCTGCTTCCTCTTTTTATTTTTAAGTTTCTTTTTAAAAACCACTTGTTTATTCTTTGAAATTTTCATACATGTACACACTGGTCATATCCACCCCCAACTTCCCTCAGATTTCCCCCAGGCACTCCTACATGTCTTCTTTCCACCTTCAGGTCCTCTTGTTTTCTGCCTTTCTTTTTGTAACCCACCGAGAGGCAATGGGATGCCAACACACATTGGTCTGATCTCGTGTAGGGCTTGTGCGTGAGCTCATGAGAGCAACAGCCTCGTGCCTAGAAGATGGCATCTCTAGCTCTTACATTCTATCCATGTCTCTTCTATGAGCCTGGGGTGGGGGCTGGGTGCTATAGATGTCCCAGTTAGGGCTGAGCAGTGGGCAGTCACTTCTCTTTGACACTTAGCTGTGAATCTCTGCATTAACTGCTGCCCACCTTGGAAGAGGCTTCCCTGGCCAAGGTTGAGCCTGCTTCCTCTTTCAATAATGATGTTTGTATCAGGTCGAGAGAGTTTACCTTTGAAAGACAAGGGGGCAGCAGCACCATGCCCTTTGCTGTCTGTGCAATCCCGTATGCAGAGACCAGTCACCAACAGAGTCTCCTGGTTGCTCATGGCCACAGTGCACATCTGCCATTCCTGAGGAGCAGAAGTGAAGGTTTCAGTTCGAAGTTACTCATTGCTAAGAACCACGGCAACTAGCATTATGTTCGGGAACTGGGGTTACCTGACTAAGGAATAGAAACAAATCCATGAGCTGAAACAGCACAGAGTGAAGAGTGCCTTTGATATCTTTTATGTGACAAATTGGGGACCTTTGTAAGACCTAAGACTTAGAATGTACAGTTGAGGTCCCCCACCAAGGGGCCTCTAAGGGAGGGCATTCTCAGATAGTGTTCTTTTTTGGGATTCTTTGCAGAGTCTGTAAAAACCCAATTCCCATGCCTCCGTTCTAATTCTTGGCAGAAACCTGTTAATACCACACTCTGACCACCAGGGGGCATATCTGGACCCCGTCTTCCCCCAAGGATCTGGCATAAAGTGCTTAATCTCTGAAAACCAGATGATGGATAGAACCAGAACAGAGACTCCGTTTGCTAATTCTTCTCCTTGGAGTCTCCTCTTAGCCTATAAACAAGGAATAGGGTCAGGGATGTGGGGCTGCCTCCTTAGAAAGGTCTAGAATGAGCAAGTTAGACTAGCTCATTTAACTTTTCTATTGGTCAGCTGACTCTTGGCTGTTAGGTTTCCTCCAAACCTTTGAGCTGAGGTTAGAATATGGACCAGGGGAGGAGAGGCCACCATCACATGATCCAGACAGGATAGCTTCTCCTGACTCTGAGAGGCACATCACTCTGAGGACTCACTGAGATCTGGTTGATTTCCACTTCTGGGGTGTTACATTTGGCCTTTGGCCATCATCCATGGATGTCTTGGGGGACCGAGTACAGGGACATGGTCCTGTACTGTGGCGGTTTCCAGAATTCATGTAAATGTGTTACCTGGATATGGTGTCCCTCTCAGCACACTACAGGGCAAGCTACTTGAGAAGCCTTACCACAAAAGGCTCATAGACAAAATTCTTGAATCACATAGATGGAGGGAGGGAGTACGAGCAATGAATGTGCCAAGATGTACCTCGTGTGTACAGAGGCCATAGCAGGAGGAGGCCAAGAGATTTCCCCTATCCCTCTTCTCCTTATTGCCTTGAGATAGTCTCCTACTGAGCCGGAAGCTCACTGTTTTGAATAGGCTGGCTGGCCAGCCATCAGGCAGAAAGTGCTCAGGGTTGATGACATCGGAGGCACTCACTCTGCTAACTCTTCCTCTGATTCGTCACTTTGCCTGCCCTTCACTCTGATTCATCTCAGAGATGGTTTCCTCTCTGACGCTGACTCCTTCTGAGTTCTGCTTCCTATCTTGCTGACTAAAGGTGTGTGCTACCTCTGCCTTCTGAATATTGGGATTAAAGGTCTGTACTTACATTCCTTCTACATTCCATCTGGACCACACAGGCCTCTGAATGTGATCCCTTCGCATAAACCTTTGAATTTGATCCTTTCATATAGACCCTTGGATTTGATCCCTTCCTAGCTTCCATACACGTCTCTTCCTCTACAGATAGTTAAGGCAAGAAAAGCTATAGATTACTCATTGTGACTAAATGCAAGACAAAAAGCCACTTAAGGCTGGAAAGGTTCTAGGGTAAGGGCGGTGGTCCACAGTGATGGAAGAAAGAATGGGAGGGGCTCTGAGGAGGTGGTCACATTGCATCCACAGCTCGGAGCTAGAGAAGGATGGATACTGACACTCAGCTCACGCTTGTCTGGGGGCCCAACCCATTTGACAGTGTCACCTGCACTCGGGTGGTCCTTCCCATCTCACTTAAGTCTGGAAACGCCCTCACAGACATGCCCAAAGGTGTTTCCATGATGATTCTAAATCTGGTCAAGTTGACAATGAAGATGAACCATTGCAAGCTATTTCTATCACAAGTAGCTATTTCTGCTATGTTAGAATACAGGGAAAGAGACACATTCCAAAGCTTACAAGCAGGCTATATGTCTCCAGATAATCAACTCCACCTCAGCAAGGTTATTTTAAAAGATGAGGAAGTTATGGAAAGAGAGCATCAATAATGAGACAACACACACACACACACACACACACACTCACCTCTCTTTGAATGGTGGCATTTCCTACTTAGTAAGATCTTGTTATAAGCATCTAACAAACTGACTATTGCATCATTCATACAAGGAGAAGAGGGTAATACTCTGTGCAGAACTCCTGTGCTCTTCTCTACATAAAATGGATACAGAGGATAGTTGATCAGATGGTCCTAGAAAGATCTTTCTTTCTTGCACGTGCATGTTAATGTGTGGTGCATATACATGACATTTGTGTGTATGTGTTTGCCTACATGTGAGAACATGTGTGGGAGGGGTGCCTTTGCACATGTGTGTAGAAACTTGAAGTAGAGGTTAAGAGTCTCCCTCCATCTCTCTCCAGTGTGCCTTGCTAAACCCAGAACTCACCGATTCTGGCTGGTTTTGCCCTGGGATTCCCTGGTTCTGCCTCCCTAGTCCTAGGATTACAGCGGGCTGCCACAACTGACCTGTTTTTACTTGGATTCTAGAAATCTAAGCTCTGGTCCCAAGAAGCACTTTATCTGCTGAGTCATCTCTCCAGCACATAAAGAAGGTTTAACAAGTAGGAAAAGCTTTATTCAAAGGTGGTTCTCTCTCCCTCTCTCTCTGTCTCTTCCTCTCTGTGTGTGTGGGAGAGAGAGACAGAGACACACAGAGAAAGATTTCACTGCTGAAGCTCTCTTTCCGTTCTTTTAAACCATTTTTTTAAAACTGGGTTATAGTTGATTATTTAGGAAGATGCATGATGCACACACACTTTGGAATCTGACTCCCTCGGTTCTGTGTGGCAGAAATAATAGCTCCCTGGCAAAAAGCAGCACAAGTGGGACCAGATCCTCCTGGAGCAGTAGTAATTTTTTATTTTTATCACAAGTATACTTTCCTCTTTTTTTTTTTTTGTTTTGTTTTATCAAAACAATTCTTTTTGGAAACTAGAAATTGCTAAAAGTTCACTGAATCTCGGAAAGGGTGGCATTGAGTCAAACGCCTTGGACTGGGGTCCCTTCCTCCTCTGTTGGATGGTTGAGTCAGCATCAGGAGAGGACTCTACCCAGCTCCCTGCTGCAGTGATGCTGAGGGACAAGGGGATCCCCTTCTGTGCTTAGGCTTGAGCTAAAGGGAAACAATTCCATTTGCTGAGCATCGGTCAGGTGCCAGAAATGCTGCTGAGCCTCTCACAAGTTCCATCCCACTGAATGGCTCCGACAAGCCAATGAAGCGGGTGCTTCTGAATTCTGTATCTTACAGACAACAAATCTGTGGCACAGAGAGGTCAAAGGTTGCGCAATTAGTAAGTTGAAGGCAAGGGTTGGGCCCTAGGCAACATGGCTCCAGAGTCTATGGTATTATCACTAAGGCCAAACATTCCAGGGTGCACGTGACACAAAGCTAAACTGGGGCGGGCCAGGGGTACAGCTCACTCACTATGGATGGATACCCTTCATTCTACAACCACCGCAGACACAGTGAAGATCCAGCTGGCCAGTCTGGGACAGCAACGGCAGAGCAACAGCCTTTCCCTACATTTGCTTTCATAGCTATCTACTTCCTTCCTAACTTCAGAATCCCTTCCTTAGAGGACAGGGTGTACAGGGCAGGCAAGACTCTTTGCGGGTGACTTTCGTTGTAGACTCCGTTGTGGTTCCGCTGGAGGGAAGCTGGGAAAATATTTGTTTGGCTGATAAGTGCTTTCTGCTTTTTCAGAAGCCACTGGGCCCTGAGGATTCAGAGAGCAGCCATTGAGAGCCTTATCCCAAGATAACGTTCTTTATAACCCTGTTGGTGCTCATCCAAATCCTACACCCTTTTGTTCAAACAGGGCAGCGCTAAGTCAGCATGGCACAGAGAAAAGAATTTCAACTATTTGGGAGCCGGCTCCGGTTTGGTATCTCATAGAGAGTGTGGGGAAAGTTATCCCACAGGGCAGGGAAGTGGAGCAATCTGAGACACAGGACTGGAACAATGAATGAATGTGGCCATTCAGAGGCCCAGGGAAAGTGTGTGTGCCTGCTCTCCACACCCTGGACCTGGCCAGTTCGCTCCACTTCTCTCTCCCATCCTGGCTGGCCCAGTGACTGCACTGGGAAGTTTCTGGTATGCAGCAGGAGGGAGATGGGCTAGGGTGTGGAGAGGAACATCAATGCCAAAGCCCTGGTAATGGACCATACCTGTAATCCCAGCACTTCAGAGGCTAAGACAGGATAACTGTCATGAGTTTAAGGCCAACCTAAATTACATCGTGAGTACTAGGCTAGCCTGGACTACTGAGTGAGACCCTGTTTCAAAACGCCAAGGGCCGGAGAGATGGCTTTGTCAATAAAGGTGTCTGCCACCGAGCTCGATGACTTGTGTCCCATCATAGAGGACTCACGTGGTGATAGGAGAGAATTGACTCCTAAAAGCCGTCCTCTGATCTCCACACACATGCCGTGGCACACACATGCCCCCACCCCACAACACACACACACATACACACATACATAAATGTAATTTCAAAATATTCAAACACAAATTCTAAAGGCGCCATTGTCAGTAACATCCAGAGACCCTCCGAGAAGCCCTTATTCCTGCTTGCACCTATATGTGTGCCTGGTGCTCTCTGCGCTCCTAACAGGCCTAGTTCCGTTTGGGTTCCCGGCAATCCTCATTTGGCTTTACCTCATAGGTGCGAAAAGCCGATTATTTTCCTAACTCATAAACCCAATAGTTGTGTCTGTGTCCAAGGTGAGATGAGAGGGGAGGGAACGGAGGTTTATTTAGAACCTTATTTTCACACGTCAGGGAGGTATATAACACTATTTTTAAAAATCCATTTACGGGCTAATGAGATAGTTCATCAGGTAGGGACTCTTGCCAAGCCGGACAGCATGAGCTCTGTCCTTGGGATCCACATGGTAGAAGAAAAGAACTAACTCCTGCAAATTGTCCTCGGACTTCCACCTGCGCACCACGGCGCGAGCCCACCCACATACGAACTAAATTTATAAATGTAAAAAATCCATTTTCATAACAGCGTGCGTATCGGTAAAATAGTGTGCCGTCAGGACATATTTAATACAAGCAGGTGCTCTCACTTGGTTCGGTGTTGGGAAAGGAGAAAAGAGAAACTTGGAAGCCAGCTGGTAAACACAAACCTCTGCATCTAGGCGGAGCTGATGGGAGGGGACTTCAAAGTGACTCTTCGCAGCTCTTTAGTGTCAGTATCAGCGAGGGAATAGCAAAGGAAGCTTGGGTTTCGTTGCTTACTGGAGGCCAAGGAACTGCTTGGGATGGGATTTCCAGAAACATCCTCTGGAGACCATTCACTCTAGGAGTACCTTGTTGTGACTCTGGACTGCCATCCCTGCTCCTTCCCTCTGCTCATAGTGCTGTATTAGTGGCCAAAACGTGGCCGCTTGCTAGACAAGAGCAGTGCGGTTTGTTGTGTTTCTACTGTGTGCCAGATGCCTCGATTCCACACCTTCCGTTAGTTTCTCTGATGGGTCTGCTTTCATTCCCACCAGGAGAGGAGGAACAGTGACCAAGAGAGGAGTCACTTACACAGCAGGCCCGTGGCTACCTGAGAATTGGAGTTGCCTTTATCAGTTCCTAAAACGTGTGCTTTCAATCTTCATGCTATGGAGACAATTTCTGTTCCAGTGCTCACACTATACTTGTGACTCTCAGGATTAAAACCCATCATATAGATGACAGGCAGACCCGTTTCATGTCTGGTCCCAGCAGGCTGTCAGAAAGCCATTAGAATCAGCCTTTCCCTCATCCAACAAAGCATCAATTTGTTTTAATTCTTGCCCAGAATTCTGCCGCCCGATCACAAGAAGATTCATTCACACTAACACGGTCAGAGCTTTTTTAAAACAGAAGACCCCTGTATGTGGCAGATGGAGTCCTACCTGGAGGTGTAGGCTTACTGGTGTAGCTTGGAGAGGACTTGAGAGGGGGCACTGTCTCTCCCATGGGACAATCTACAGTGTGCCCTTTCAAATCAAGAGAAGCAAGGTCATGTGAGGACTAAAAGCCAGGAAAACAAGTTGTCTCGTAGCAAACCAAGCCAGCCCATTGTAGGTTGCTTCTCCGGTCTCTGTTTCACCCAAATGTAAACTGTGTGGGAGAGGAGCAGACCAAGGTCTTGCAACACACACATAAGGTCATGATGGCTGAGAAACGAAAAAGCAATCATATGTAGTTGTTAAAATGTAAAATTATCCAGGTATGGCAGCTCACACCTATAATTCTGGCACTTCCAAAGCTGGGGCAGTGAAGTTGAAAACCCCAGGCCTACCTGGGTTATATAGCAAGAACTTAAAAAAAAAATAGAAAAAAAAACAATAAATATGTACATTTTGGGGGTTTGTTTGTTGAGATAGGTCTCTCTATGTACCTGCCTCTGACTCCCAAGTGCTGGGATTAAAGGCATGTTCCACCATGACCAGCATTTTTGTGGGTCTTCATTACCTTTATTTACAATTCTAGAATCAGAAAGCAGGCTGAACCTCCAGTAGCTGAGCATACTGCCTCAGCACATGGACAGGACATATTTATAGCCAGAGCAAAAGTGAAGTAACCTACAAATTTTGGAAGTAAGGTGCCTTGTCTGTCTTGAATGAACATGGTTTGAACTTTTGGCCACTTTGCTTGTTCAAGGCCCAGCCACTTGTTGCAAGAACATGTTACAGTATGCTCACACACACGTACGTTAGGATACAGTTCACTCTGTACAGAAAAACCTGGCCAAACTTCAGATGTGTACAGAGCAGCAGAAGACAAAGCTAAAGTCAGTTCAACAATTCAGCGTGTAATTACCCGCTAAAGACTGATAGAAAATGCGGAATTACACAAGAGAGATACAGCTGGAAATGGGAAGCTAGCTCACAAAACGGGAAATCCCTCTTAGGTGCACAGGTCTCTCTACAGCCTGCTCTTCCCCCAGCAGCTCCCAACCTTCATGGTTCCCCCTGGGACCTCCTTGTCTTCTGCCCCTGAGAGGCTGGTGTTGCTATGAAATCCTTGACCCAGAGAAACTACAACACTTGGTGGGCATTTACACATCACCCACTTCGATTTAAAAATATTTTCTCTTCACATCTTAAAATTAAATTTTAGTTAGCGTATAAAGAAATAACTTTGATCGTGACATTTGAATACATATATAACTTTATTTCTTTGTTCTTATTCATCTCCCCACTGCCCTCCCACCTCTTGCTGGTCCCCTCTTTTCCTCCAAACAGTACCCTCTCCTTCTTTGTAGCACGTATGGTCTATTACCCCCTCCTGTCCCCTGCCCCCACAGCCCCTGAGATGAAATATACCAGGCTCAGAAAGACAAATATTGCATATTTTCTCTCATATGTGAAATCTAGATTTTTTTGAGATAGGGATAGAGAAGGGATGCTTAGAGAAGTAGAGGGGGAAGGGAGGAAGGGGTAAGTAGCTTGTAAATGTTGTAGGGCAGAGCATGTTGTACACATATGACAACATCATGCGTGACAAAGCCCAGTGCGTTGCACAGTTGATATATGATGACTGGGATTTTTCAAAAACAAAAGCGAATTTGAGACTTTGAAACTTGCCAACTTCATGTTGAAAGCAAGTGAACTGCAGCTCAGGGAACTGGATGGGCCTAACGCCGCACAGGAGCTTGTAGATTAACAAAAGCATCTCTGCCGAAGCAGACTGATCTTCAGTGCTCTCTTGTGGCCACTACAGCAGTTCATAAGGCATCTCTTCCGGCTCTGCCCTCCCAGTAGGCAAGTTGAGTCTTTCTCTTCCTTAACGGGCTTGTTTCAAAATAAATGGCCAACCCCACTGTCCATCTGGCCATGGAGTCATGAATGACATTCCAAGTGGCTACCCCAAGCCTGCTGTGATCACATGGCTCTAGATTAATAACTGGAGTGAAGAGGGATACTTCTGGGGCAGTTCAGTAAACACTTATACGTTTCTTTTATATGCTGATGACTTCCGCCTTCAGAACTGCATAAGTGGGCTCTAAGAGCAAGCTGATTGCAAAACTCCAAGGCAGCCTCTGAGCTCAGTGGTGGCTGCCCTCCCGCCAAGATGCACAGACAGCTGGATCTTGCTTTTTCCTTCCATCAAGATTTTTTTTTATCAGAAGTGCTCTTCTTTATAGTTACCAGATATTTATGTCCTATCCGGAGTAGTTGGTAAAGCTGTTTCTCCCATTCTGTGGACAGCCTGTTTGCTCTGCTGATGGTTTCCTTTGCTGTGTAAAAGCCTTTTAATTTCATACAATCTGTTTGACAATTTGAGGGATTATTTCCTGTGCTAGTGGAGTCGTCCGAATGCCCTTGCATGTGCCTGGATCTTGGAGTGTTTGGCTATACTTTCCTACAGCAGTTTCAGTGTTCCAGGCCTTATCTGCCTGCTGAGTGAAACAGACCACATTCAGAAAGATGAATATCGCTGTGTCATATGCAGTGGGGGAGGGGAGAGCATGTATGGGATGTGAAAGTGGGAAGGGACTATGAGAAGGGAGAAAAGGCTTTATGACAGAGGCACAAGAGAGGGGGTTGGAATACATGTGACAAGAAAGTAGGGGAAAAAAATTTGAGTGGAGAAGAAACCAGTTCTAAGGGAGTGGAAGTGCCATCATGAAACCCATTTCTTTGTGAAACAAAAAGCTTAAAGAAAAAAAGATCATTAAGGAAACTGCTAGCGGTTTGTTATAGAAGTTTATTTTTAGTTATGTTTAAAATGATTGTTTTGTGCACTGTTGGAAAAGGGATGCATAGGCCTTGGCATTTTGTATTGTCTGCAGGTGTTGGACACTTGTAGATGTCAAAGCATCTAAGCTCAGATGTTTGATTGCTTATGATCTGCATCTGAAGAATTCTGAATCAATAAAACACCTGAGCTCAGAATCTAGAGGTTCCACTGTCCATCCTGGCGCTGGCCAGGGTGGTGATTCCCTTTGCAGAGGTCTGACAGGGCTTCCACCTGTGAAGATGCCTCCTAGTTGTCTTCTTTGGTGAGCTGCTACAGTGGTGTACTACTACAGTGGTTAAGGACTATTTTCTTTAATGGAAGATATTTATCACATATGATTCCTTTGCGTTTTCTTACTTTTAAACATTGAATATGAGAAGATTATGTTTTATTTCAACACTTAAGACATATTTCTGGTCTTAGTATTCAATGTTTCAGCTACATCTGGTTCTGAAAGATGATGAAACTAGCCTCCCTCAAGTCCCAAATATCCTCATTTTAAATTAAAATTTTACCTTTATTACAATTAAAATGACATACACCCACAAAAAGGAATGTGTGTTTACTGTAGACTTTTATTGGAGGCAGGATCTCACTCTGTATGCCAGGCTGGCCCAGTCTCATTCTATAGCCCAAACTGTCCTTGAACCCACAACCCTCCTCATCAGCCTCCAAAGTGCTGGGATAACAGGCAGGAGCTACCACCCAGCTCACTGTAGGCTTCTTAGAATCTCCAGACTAGTTCAAGAAAGAAAGGGAGAGATAGAGAGGAAGAGGAGAGGGGAGGGAGGGAGGGAGGATAAAAGGGAGGGAGGGAAAGAGGAAAGGAAGGAAGGGAAGAGGGAGGTAGAGAGGAAGGAAGGGAGAAAGAAAGAAAGTAATTGTACCACGATCTTATGTTTATTCTTTGTATGTCTATTGCTTAGTCTCCACAGAGCAGGTCACACAAGATATACAAACATTTCTTAAGATTATGTTTTCTAGTGATATTTAGTAACAATGTATAGTTCTTTAAAAGCATTCATCACGTGGCTGCATCATATTTCAGTGTCTGTATGAGCCACACATGTAACTCTTTCCTATTGGCATACTTGTGTGTTGGCAAAGCTTGTGCCATTCCAGGAGATGGAAAGTCTGTGATCCCAGTGTTGGCAGAGGTGGCCTCTTCTGAGAGCTCAGAGGGCGGATCTGATCCATTCCATTCTGGTGGCTTGCAGCAACACCCACCAAGCCTTATAGACACGTACAATTCGTCCTGTGTTTATGTTATGTTATGTTTATGTTTATGTTAAGGCATTCTCCCTTTGTGTCAGTGCTGTCTTGTGAAGATGCCAGCCATATTTGAGTAGTGACACAGTCTACCCCTGTGTAAGAAGTAAGATTTCATTTAAACCAACAGTGATCTATTCGCAAATGTGTTTTCTCTCTGAGTCCCTTCGGCTTAGTCTCAGAACAAAATCTATGCTGCCTGTGACTGATTGTAGAAGTATCCATACATGCACTGGAGAGTTGGCTCGAAAGTTAAGAGCGCTTGTTGTTCTTGTAGAATAACCAGGCTTTTTCCCAGTACCCACATGGTGGCTCACAACTTTCTGAACCCCAGTTCCAGGAGGTCTAACACTCTCTCCTGACCTCTGAGGGCACTGGGCATGTTCGTGGTGCACAAATATACATATAGGCAAAACATTCATACAGATGGAATAATAAAATAAGTCTAAAAATGAAAATAAAAGAAGTATCCTACGGAAAAGGAGATTGGTGACAGGGCAGCCCCGTGGGTAGGATAGGCTTGCTTTGCTAGCCTGCTCACCTCTCTTTCTGGGAGGGTAGCCTCGGACTTACAGTTGACTGTGGGCATGTTGGTTTAGCCAGTGGGTGAACACAGCTGGAAACTGCAGTGCAGAACTTCTTTTTCATGATTTTAAGTTTCCACATAGAAGAACACACACTTTTAAAAGATCCTAGAGGAGGAGAAGGGAGATGTGTCCCTAGGTTTCCTTGAATGTGCAGGAGAGAATAGAGCTAGCTCAGTTTTAGAAAGTTTTAGAGACTCTCTCTACCCTGCAGAAACCAAATGTAGAGTGGGCAGGAAGGTCTGGGGATGCGTGTTGCCTGAGTGTGTCTGTGCTACAGTAACAAAATATCAGGACCTTAAGAATTTATTTAAAAGTCCATTAACAAGGCATTGGCAGGTTGGATGTCTGGTTAAGGCCTGGTCTCTGCTTCCAAAATGGCACCTTCAGTGCTGTTGCCCCATGCTTGTGGTAGACTCACTAGTTCCCCCTATGCCTTTTATGAGTATTTTTTTGTTTTTTTTTGCCGGGGGGAGGGTGTGATTTCAAGATAGGGTTTCTCTATGTATTCCTGACTGACTTGGAATTCACTTTGTAGACCAGGCTGGCCTCGAACTCACAGAGATCCACCTGCCTCTGCCTCCCGAGTGCTGAGATTAAAGGCATGCACCACCACCATCTGGCCCTTATGAGTGCTTTTATAAGTTGCAAACTCATCCGCTGTAGAGGAGCTTATGCAGCTGGAAGACACCAAGGCCCCACCTGGGACTGAGTTAACAACAAGAGTTTTGGAGAACAGGAACACTCAACCCACAGCTTATGTTACCTCCAGCTCCCACGACACTCTCCGAAGTGATGACAGCATAGGACAGAGGTGCTTTGTCTGTTCTTAGCCGCTTCTATTCCTGTTTGTCAGTCAGCAGACATTTGAGGGAAATCTGCGCTGGGCAAAGAGCCTTCCACGCTCCCTGCTGTGAACATGGAGGACGGTTAAGGCCAGCACAGTCTGCCCACAATAGATATACAGCTTTGCTGACAGAACAGAGCACATAAAAAAGAAGTTACAAGACAGGATATGACCAGCACCAGTGAGTTTCATAGGCAGTTAAAGTGCCATAAAAATTCTGGAGAGTAATTTGGAACAGTTTGAACTGATAAGAAATTGGGAGGGATACTTGTTAAAAGAAAGACTAATCCAGTCCAGGAGAACAGTGTGTGGAAAGAAAGCTTGCAACAAGTACAATATATTTTAGCAAGCAGTTTGAGCATATACAGAGTCCCTCATGGGACCCCATAAAGACAAGGGAGGGGCTGGGGAGATGGTTCAGCAAATAAAGCATCTGCTTCCTATACAGCTATGCAAGTGTGAGGACCTGTGTTCAAATCCTCAGAATCCATGCACAGCAGCAAGCTCTATAATCCCTGTGTCCCTCTCAGACATGGGAGGCAGACACAGGAGAATCCCTGAAAGCTCACAAGCCGGCCAGTCTGGTGAACAGAGCTGTGAACATAAAGAGACTCTGCCTTGGCCAGGAGTGGTGGCACCTGCCTTTAATCCCCAGACTCGGGAGACAAGCAGGTGGATCTCATGAGTTCCAGAACAGCCAGGGCTCTCTTTCTCCCCCAGCCCTGTATGTGACAGAGGGGTGGGGTGCTCCCCCTTAACCTGTTAGTGTAAGGACTAACAGTTCTTCAGATTGTCCGCTGTAACGTGTGCGTGCATGCACACACTCTACATACGCAGGTGACTGTTAGACACAGTTCAGTGATTAGTAAAGAGGCCATGGCGATGGCGGGCCACATATAATCCCGGCACTAAGGAGGCTGAGGTAGGAGGATTATTGCAAATTGGTGGCCATCCTGGCCAACATAGAGAGTTCTACATGGAGCCAAACATGCAGACTAGAATTCCACCTTGGACTGTTCTCATTGCCAAGGTGTGGATACTCACATGACCTTTTCAAGCCTGTTTCCTTATCTGCAATGCAGGTGTCATGGGGCAGTCATGGGGCTCACTGTCAGCCCAGGTGTTGTCTAAGGACTTATATATTAGCCTTCCCACAGAACAGCCAAGTGAGACACCACTAAGACAATCTCATTGTGCCCATAAAAGGGGAACCAAAGATGCTAAGCCACACCCCTCAGCCACAAGGTGAAAAGAAGCAAAAACCTACACAGAACCCATCCTTCTGTGACTGGATTAGCTGCCCTTGACGATACCCTTGAAGTGTGGCCGTGAAAGACCTGACCTTGAGATGACCTTGAGCATCATCAGCAGAAGAACAGCAAGACCATCTTGCAAGTGGAGTTTTTAGTTTACCGCTTTGTTTCTTTCACTTAAAATTATAGGTTGTGTGTGGCCGAGGAAGGCCTTCCAGATGAGATAAGTAACAAGCTATTTTAGGATGACTCTTCCCGTGACATAAATTATGGTTTGGAGAGGAGAGAGTTTGGAGGTACCAGAGGCTAATTAGAAAGAGATGGCCCAGTCTGCGCACAGGGCAGGGGGAGTGGACATGAAGAGGGAGGGGCAGACTTGAGAGACAAACTGTTCGAATCCATGACACCACAGTCTAGCCTGGTGTTTAGGGCCTTGGACTTAAAATAGTTTTTATTGGCTAATGGTAATATGCATGACCTAGGAGATGTGGGAAAGATCTTCCAGCTGTTTGCTATGGTAGGTTTTGAGCAGTTGAGGTGCTGAGGAGGGGTCATGCTTGCCTTGCCTGTGTGAAGCCCTCAGTTCTACCCCCCGTACAAAAGCAAAGGGGTCAGTAGCATCCTAAAATGGGTACTACCACTGCAGACTTGGAGCAAGAGCCTTGGCTCCAGCTACCCCAGCAGGTAAGGCTTGACCACCCATCCCAACAGCCAGCTAAAGAGACAAGTAAAGGTGAGAAGCAGAGAGCCAGAATAAGAAAGAACACTTGGGCTGGGCAGTGGTGGTGCACGCCTCAGTCCCTCCCAGCACTCAGGAGGCAGAGGCAGGCAGATCTCTGTGAGTTCGAGGCCAGCCTGGTCTATAGAATGAGTTCCAGAACAGCCAGAGCTACAACAAAGAGAAACCCTGTCTCGAAAAACCAAAAACAAACAAACCAAAAAAAAAAAAAACAAAAAACTTGATTCCACATGGCGCCCATTGGGAAGAACAAGCAGAAGAGGCCAGTAACGCAAGTCCATCTTTGGGGTACAGACCCGAGCTTTAGTTTTAAACAGAGAAAGAACTGGGGGAGGGGGCAGAGGTCTAGGTAATCAACCAGCCCTGCTCAAGTTCTCATCATTGTCTGGCTCTGGTTCCGAAAGGTGGTCCAGAGAAGATCTTATTGCTGAAGTGGGACAAAGCGGTTCTCAGGAAGGGGTCACTTCTGCTCCTGAGTGTGGCCTTGCCATTGTGGACAGTCACCTTTGCCTGGGGTGGGGGGTGGGATGGGAGGGGCAGGTCCTGTTCTGACTTGAATCTAAGGTGACTTCAAGTTTAGGACAATGATTCAATCTCAACACCTTCGTGCTCAGGGGCACTGAGCTGGGTTAGGTAGACAGACACGCCTTGGTGATTGTCGTGCTAACATAGGGCCAAGCAAGAGTCTGAGCCAAGGCCAAGGGACAGAACGAAGGCAGAGGTGCCAGGCTTTTAGTTGCCTGTGGGCCCAAGTGAGCAGCCAGTGCTCTTGAGCAAGACCGGCTGCGAAGTGCCTGTGACAGCGCCTCATAGCTAAGACGAGGTTATAAGCAGATAGACGTAAAAGGTGATGTCAGTCTTGGCCATATGAGTGCCGTGAACACCTCGTACAGTGGAGAGTGATATACAAGGTTAGGGAGCCCACAGTTACACTTGGCTGGAGGTTTTCACTTGGATTCTGAAGTACGGAAGTGGAAGGACCTCCACCACCAGTCTGGCTCTGATGGAGGCAGACTGGGGAGAACTGGAGCTCCCAGGCCCATTGGGAAGGCTTCTCTAGTCCTGCCTTGCAGCTATCCTTTGGTTGCCATGGTGACCACGGTAGACAATGTGCAGATTCTCCTCGGTTCTCAAACCCCTTCCACAAACGACAATGTGTAGCCAATATGCTTCATGTAGCAATTAGAGGGAAAGACGATGCCCACGCCTTCATGTAAATGGTGGTAGCCTTCAATCTCCAGATAACAAGCAACTGAACTTAGAGAAAAAAGAGAATTCTCTGCAACCCTTTATGAAATGGACACCTATGTGCATAGGTGCAGAATTGGATTTACACACTGATATGAGCATGCTAATATGAAAGGTGTGTTTCTAAGAAGATAAGTACAAAAGAGACCTGTATAGAATTGTCACGATTAAGAGGAAGAAGCAACCTACAGAAATGACATATTCCAAGGTCCTGTCCATGTGTCTTAACTCTTCTGAGGATTCATGGGACCCTGGGCCGCATATGTGTCCTTTATCGGTGGTGCAAAATTCCAAATTCTCTTCCCTTCTGTTGTCCTTTCTGTTCTGGGCTTTGTTTTTGTTTAAGACAGTGTTTTAGTCAGGTTACTATTAATGTGATAAAATACCATTACCAAAAGCAACTTGGGGAGAAAAGGGTTTATTTGGCTTACATATTCCAAGTCACAGTCCATTGAGGGAATGAATCCAGGGCAGGAATTTAAACTTGGCTGGAACCTGGAGGCAGGGGCTGATGCAGAGGCCATGGAGGGATGCTGCCTACTGGGTCGCTCCCTCATAGTTTGCTCAGCCTGCTTTCTTATAGTTCCCAGGATCATCTGCCAAGGGATGGAAGCTGCCTCCAATATGCTGAACACTCCCCATAAATCACTAATGGAGAAAATGCTCTACAGGCGCATCTGCCTACAGTCAGATCTTATGAAGGCATTTTTTTTTCAATTGAGATTGCCCCATCTCAGATGACTTTAGCTTGGGTCAAGCTGACATAAAACTATCCAGGACAAACAAGGGTCTCCTATAGCTCAGGCTGGCCATTCTCAAATTCAATACAGAGCTGTGGATGACTAAGTATCACATCCTTGTAGAAGTAGGGGGTAGGGGGGAAGGGGTGTAGGTGTGTGTGTGTGTATGTGTGTGTGTATAGGTGTTGATATCTCTGTGTATCTTAGTCTGTGTGTGAGGGGGTGAGCAGCTGTAGGTGTGTGGGTGTCTGTGTAGGTGTGTGTCTCTGTGGGGGGTGTAGGTATGTGTGTCTGTGTGTATAGATATAGGTGTAGACGTACACAGTGAGATGCCATTTCATAGATGACAGACGCCAGCCCATAACCACCACCACAAAAAAAATTCAGAATATTTCTTTACTATAAGGAACCCCTCCTTGGACCTCTTCAGAGTTACCCACTACTTCCCTTAGCCCGGATCACTGTCCTTATCTCTGACAGTTTATCAGCTTAAAATGTTTTGTATTTTAAAGATCGTGTAAGTGGCCTTGTGCTGCAGGTGTCTTCTCGAAGGTGGCGTTTTTCACTCAGCACTTGGCTCTCAGGATCTGCTCCCTTTGTCTGCATGTCCAGGGTCCCTCCTTCTGCAGTTTAGCACTCTGACTAGATGCACCTTGTTTAGCAATTCACCTACTGAAGAATTTTTGAGGGGAGTCCTATTCTTTACTATTGCAAATAAAAACAGGAACACACCTTGGGTTTTTATGTAGATAGATTCATTTCTGTATCATTAGTGTTCATGTGTGTGTTTGGTAAGTGTTAGATTTTGGGGTGAATGTTTAGTTTGAGGTAAAATGTCAAACTGGTTCCTGGAGCAGCCCTGGGTATTGACATCCCCAACAGTGTCTTCATGTCTTCATACTGACAACGTTTCTTATTTCTGTTGTATCTCATCTACCTTAATTCTGCTTCCAAATAACTAACAGCAATGAACTCATTTGCATGTATATGTGTGGTGTGTGTACATGTTTGTACATGCTCTTATATGTGCATGTGCATGCTCTTATATGAGCACATGGATGTGGAGACCAGAGGACAGTGTACTTGTCTTCCTTGGTCACTCTCTACCTTTTTTGGGGAAAGGGTTCTTATTGAACCCAGAGCTCAGTTGTGAACTAGCCAGAGACTATTTGGAATTAGAGACATGTGCTACCACATTCAACTTTCTACACGGATGCTAGGGATCGAACTTGGGTCCTCGTGCTTTTATGCAAGCACCTTACAGCCATCTCCCCGGCCTTTTGAGTATTTTTTCATGTGTTTTTATTTTTCATTTGTATATCTTTGGTGAAGAAGGGTACTAAAACGTTCCCTCTTCTTATTAGTTGGACTGTTAATCTTATTTTTCAGACCCTAGAATCCGTGGTATGTTCTGAACTCTGCTTTGCCCGGTTCCCTACTCCCAACCTTACGATGAAGCCCAGGCTGGTTTTGAATTGACCACGCTCCTACCTCAGGCGCCGTACCCAGCTCTTTTCTTTCTTTCTCCTCCATGTCTTTTAACTCTTCTTTATATTTTCTATCCCTATGTTTCCCTAAGCTGAGTAGTCGATGTGTTCGATTTACTTTGATTTCACTAATTTTATTTTCTCAGCAGTGTCTAATCGGCTGATAAACTTATTTAGTGAGTTTTAATTCTAATGTATTTTTTTACTCAGAAATACTACCTCATGCTTTTCCAAATTTGATTAGCAATAACTATGTAATATTGATTCTAATTTCCTGCACATATTTTTCAAACTTACATTCTTTCAATTTCTTAAACCTGACCATTTTCAAGTTTGTGCTTATTATTTTATTGCATGAAGATTGGGATCTTTCTCTCTTGCCTGTAGTTTCTTTAACAGATTGTTAGTGGGTCAGTGATGTTTTTATTTTTAAAACATGTTTTATTGTGAAATAAAGCCCTGATAAAGAAATCTAAACAAAATAAAGGGCTGGCTTCTGAACTGTTGAAAGGCAAGCACTGCTGCTACTGTCACCTGGATGTAGAGATTCAGTTGGTAGGAAACCCTCCATTGACAGGTACCACAGAAACCCCTCCATGAGACCGGTCTCAGCTCCAACTAGTAACTTTCAAAACTACTTATCACACGGATATACCCATTTTCCTGTGTGTTGCAAGGATTTCAAACTCTAAAAATTTGCAGAATCTCAGATGATCACAACTGAAGGAGATGAGCACTCTGAAACATGTACTAAGGCAGCCACAACTGAAGCGAGAAGACATTAGCCTCCCAGAGAAGCAACTGCCTCCCAGAGAAGCAACTGCCTCCCAGAGAAGCAACTGCCTCCCAGAGATGCAGGTGCCTCCCAGAGATGCAGGTGCCTCCCACAGACATGGGATGGCACAGCTCCACGTGAGCACGGGATGCAATTGGGCCAAAGCATGAGAAGAAACTTATCACCTCTCCCTCCTTTGACTCTGGTCTTCTTTTGAGCTGAAGAGAAGTAGAGGCTCTGGGAGCCAGCTCCACGTGCCAGGCTCTGCTCTCGCTGCCATGGTAGACTGTCGTATGGCACCTGCGATCAGAAAGAGGAGGAGGCGGGAGAGAGATGAATGCCGCTGCTCGCTCACTCTTTTTTCATTCAGTCTCGGATCTCACGTCATGGATGGCGCTGTCCAGGTTCAGGGGGGATCTTCCTTCTTCAGTTAAACCTTTCTGGAAACACCCTCAGAGGCACACACAGAAGCCGCGTGTCATGGTGATTCTAAGGCCAGCGGACAATGAAGGCTGACCTCACATTTCCCACCTGAAGCGCCTCCCTCTCCACACACAGTGGTCCAAGATCTGAACTGGGAACACTGCACCCCCGCCAGCTGGTGACTG